>OY783192.1:34749790-34983019 GCA_963678675.1 Xiphydria camelus | reverse complement strand
CGCGTTAGAGCCGCGATCGTCCGACATCACGGTTCGACGTGTTGATTGCTGCTCGTGTTGTTGCCGCGGACGCTGTTGCCGGTACGATTTTTAACGCGTAGTGTCCTTCCGCGCGCGGTCGTCGATTGAGGAAACTCTTGAGGAAGGTCGATCCGGCGGGACCGAAATCGGCGAGATTCGGAGAAACCCATCCGCTCGCGTGATCTTACGTAGTCGTCGCCACCGTCGGTCCAACCTGCCGATCGACCTTTCGCTGGAGTCGAAAATAGATTGAGAAGCGGGCGGGGGGAGAGTAGGAAGGAGGGGGGCCAAGATAAAATTGTATTCGCGCGATAGCGCGCGCGCGCGGAGGGAGCGTTGCGTAGCCCAGAGGAGAAACCCCGATGGGATTTTGCCAAGCGCAGTGGCTGGAAATAGTTTCGGCGAATTTTTTCCCGGCGCCTGGTCTGATTTCAATATGCGTTCCACACGACTGTTACGCTATTCAAAACATTGGGGTCGTGCTGGTGTCTGCGGGCGATAACACCGGTTTTACCGCCGGAGGAACGGCGATGAAGAACCGCGGGTGCAATTTCAAGTCGCAAGCCGAAAGGTGCTCTACTGCTTGTGCCGTGGCTTCGCTAAGATTGCTCGGTGGCGCAAAGAAAAGGCCAGGGGTGTGCACCTGTATATCGTGCATCCCGGTATGTAGGGCAAAGTACGAGGGGGTCGTCAGCTCGAAGGGGTGACTTTGCGTGAGTCCGAGCGCCCTTAAAGTACTCCATCGCTACCGAAATCAGTGCGCGCGGTCGATGGTCTATTTTACTGCACCATATAAAATAGGGCATTTGACGCGAGTTAATTCCGATGCACTAGAGATTGTAATAGAAACGCTAATACGGGGCCTTGTAGATCATATCTCTGCTATCGGAGATCTACATCAAATGGTGTCAATAATTATCACCTTAACCTGAATGACATACTTACCGAATAAGACAATTAGAGACGTACTGTTTTATTTGACAAGTTCTCACGCGATAAGTACGTCGCGTAGATTACGCTTGGTACCGCTCGATACGAACCTCCGTTCGGAGAATTACTGTGCGCACAATTGCCAGTGTATCCGTTATTAGGACTGCATTGAACGAGAATTTATCCTTCCGCGAAAACGACACTAAACTCCCCCGCGTAAATATCAGTAACGAGAGCGTGACGCGCGTTTCACGAAGATACCAACCCCTATCCTCCCCCCTCGTCACACAGCTTCGCGCGCTCCGATTGATTCCCTCTTCCCTTCCATCAGCATGACGTAATTTACGGACGAAGCCACAGCTAGGGGAAAGTATGATGAAACGGTACAAATTTGAGGCCCTTAGCAGTTATTGCCGATCGTAACAGTCGAGTAGGCTAACTCTCCGCGCTCCATTTCACCCCACTCTTCCTCCGATACGCGTTCGAGTGAAAATTGAGATTTAGCGGTGTCTCTGACCTTTCAACTTTGGCCCGCAAAGCCCTCCGATTTTTTCTCGTAGCCTATTTCC
Organism: Xiphydria camelus; assembly: GCA_963678675.1. Classification (NCBI taxonomy): domain Eukaryota; kingdom Metazoa; phylum Arthropoda; class Insecta; order Hymenoptera; family Xiphydriidae; genus Xiphydria; species Xiphydria camelus. The sequence continues at coordinate 34,981,499 of OY783192.1, read as the reverse complement.
CACGAGTACCCGTTCGAAATCTCCCTGGCGTTTCGGCGAGAAGTTTGGGGATGCTGAGAAGAGGACAGCATATCTCGAGGAAAGTGAACGCTACGGAGATTCGAATTTAGTGGCCGAGTAATCTCCTTTCCAGCGGGGGAGGCAGATATCCTATATATAGAGGTTCCGACTATAAGCCACCCCCGCCGTGAGCGCCCCACCACGCGTGTCTCGTAGGAAGCTATGGCACCCAAGGTGACCTTTTCCGCCGGGAACATAAACGGGACGTTCACCCTTTAGGACGGAGATAGGGGTAGACGACATTCCGAGGGGACGATTCCACCCTCCCGGCGATCGGACGGATGTCCAGGGTGACCTTGCCGGTAACGAACGGTCTTCCGTTTTCTCATGATTCGACTTCGGAGTTTCGAATTGAATATATTCGATGCTTCGAAATGCAAACTCGACGCTTTACTCATCAAAATTTAAGTATCTCCTCTTGCAAAATTGCTTCCCGATAATTTTATCTCGTGGCTATAAAATAGCGCGCGTCAGCGGTTTGATGCTTTGCAAATTCTGCCATGGAAACCTTGCAAACAATTTAAGGCGCTCCTTCTACGACGACGTGCGAAGTCACAGACGGGCTACCGCGGGCCCTACGAAAGCTCGACAGTGTGACCAATTGAAGCGACCGAGCGCACAATTGAAGTCATTGTCGACGCTTCTTCTCGCGCGGTAAAATCATTTGACGAGGTCAAAGGTCGCGAACGGAGCATCATCGAGTAGCCGATATATTTTCGGAAGAGTGTCCCAAAACGCGGATCAGTGACTTTCTGAGGGTTGTCAATCAGGCATTCGCTTCGTTCGACCTCGAAGATCGATAGCGCTCTTCCCCTCTCTCTCTCTCTCTCTCTCTCTCTACAGCTCCCCCTCGCCCTCCCAGATAAGGCAGATACCCAAGGTGACCTTCGTCGTATAGCCTTGCGGTCCAACCGCCTTGAATAGGAACAATGAATAAAATACAATTGAATTTAATCTCGTCGCTTTACAGCTCCCGCCGACCGGCAACCACGTGTTCGACGACGAATAATCGCGCTGTTACGCGCGGGGCTGTTTGTCACCCGGTTAATTAACGGGCGACCCAATTCCTCGCGTGGACAATACAGTCAGTATTTTAAATGCTCGTTCGTTAGCATCAATTAGCCGGACCAAATGAGGCAGGAAAGGTGCCTTGGGCCCTTCCCCGTGTCTGCTTTACGGGGAGTCGGACGAGTACCCTCGCAGGGCCCTTGCGACGACACCACTGCTTTAGGAAAACACTTGTCGGCCAATTAATCTCAATTAATCCGACGCGAGAGAGCCACCAGGAAGAAGGGGTACCTCGGGGTTCTCCGTCCGGTGGAGTTTCCTTATCAAGGGACGACGTGGGGTTCAAATTAATAACTTTGTATATGTGCTTGCAGTAAATGAAGCGGATGAGGTGCCTTGGGCCCCACTCCGTTCCTGTTATCAATAAGAAAGAAGACTCTGATCAGTCGAGTAGGGCATCTGCGAAGACATTGCTTTGGGAAAACACTTGACAGCCATTTGATCTCGTCGTGTACATATTGACTGCCCAGGATAACAATGTTCTAACTCCGTTTACATAAATTTCAGAGTAGTGGGCAAATAAGAAGAGAGCTTTACAACTGCTATAATATATAAAACAATATATGTATCAACGTAAACCTTCTATGTACACAAAAGTAATGTACAGTATTATTTGGAAAATCTGTAACAGTCAGATAAAACTAGGAGTTGGATCACTCTTTCACTATTGATAAAATGTGGAGTTAGAACATTATTATTCTGGGCAGTCGATATGCATTGTACAATTGTTCATCGACATATGGAAAATGTCTACACGCGTGTATCCCGGTGTAACAATGCCATCGCGATGCATTATTCAAACAATTGGTGACGAACACGCGATACGCTCCGTTCCACGAGGTGGAAGTGCGTGTCCGATGTACGACGAGACAATTCGTATATCATTTCACGATCGATCGATCGTCCCGTCAACGGCTAGTAAACGCGATGATTTCGTTGCCTCGTTTCCTCCGATCGATTAGCAGAGCGATTAGAGCCTTCGCCTCTCGTTGCGGGGAGGAACTGACGCGGGGAATGTCGTTCCAGCCGTCGACTCTTTGTCGACGAACTCGAGATGAACGAAAGTGTAGAAAAAACAGTGAATCTCGCGTGAATTAATTACTCATATTCATTTTAACGAGCTAGTCGATACAACGTAGTCAATTTAACGTAGACGGAGACGATCAAGATGATTTTTCTGTCGTCGGATAACTTTGCAATGAAGCGAAGCAACCCTACGAACATAAAGAAAGACGAGATGCGTGGCTGTTTATACGCGCAGTGAGTTGCACGTCGGTTTAACGTAGGTGGAGATGATCTTAGCAATTTCTCTCGCGCGGCTAAAAATAGCTACGTGACCGATCATCGCATCTCCTCTCGTGCATCGCCCTGGGACGCGACAGGTACCATTCCACCTTCGATGTGTATCGAATTCCACATCCCGACGGTTCATCTTGGGAATGAATGCTCCGGCACGCCCCTTCCCTCTCAGGAAGCAACGAGAACGCGGCATTGGTATCCCTAGAAGTCCTGCGCCCGACCCTTCACTGGACTAATCTATTATGCATCGTATCGCCGAACAAGGGTCCAGGGTGCAAGGCATTGTCCGAGAGGCTCCCCTCAGAGTTCTACGAATTTCTGTTCAATTTCAACCGCTGCCCCGGTTGTACCATATCGAATATTTACAACGGGAAAAGAGTTTCAAGAAAGGTGGTTAATTTCAAGCGCGAGAGTACATGGCCTTCTTTTATCGCTCGCGGTGGATGCAACGGCGCGACATGAAAAATAACAGTAGAGTCACGATTGGCTCCCGTGTAACTTCAATCCGACTGAGAACCACTGCCCGTGCGAACGTTCAAAGTTCGCTCGTACCTTTTGCTCATTAGAATATAAAATTGATTGGCGGCGCTCAATTCGCGAATTACGCGTCACCCGTGCATATCGTTCCACGAATGCCAGGAAACGGGAGTCTATTTAGTCCTGCGGGAAAGACCAGCCAAAATTCGTTGGGAATGAACATAATGCACGCGACTGCAAAACACTCCCACATGCATCGATACTCTTACATATTATACGCACGTTTTGGCGCTCATGACTCGTCATCCGTCAAGAGTTTCTTTTCGTTTGCGTCTCTGAATACAGATTATGTGTAGACATACGTGATTTTAATGGAGGCACATAAACGCAACTTCTCGTAATATGCACAGAAAACGTCATAGTACGCGCTGCGTTTGGTACACTTACATTGAATAAAAATTCTAACGTGAAACTTAATCAATTAGAAACTTCGATGTAAACACCTTTCAGCTTTCCGACGAGAACGAATCACGGGGCATTATAAAATGAAATCAGTAACGAATAAGTGGGTGTTATTTGGCCTACGCATCACCGAGCACGTTGGTTTATTTTTACCCGCTTGTTTTCGACGATCAGAACTTAAATAGAAACGGCTGACTGCGAAAAAATAAGATCACTCTCTCGTACTCCGAAACTTGTGTACTTTCGATGATTCGCATACACATACTCGGAGGTAATAACCCACGATTAAAATATATGTATCTGATAGCAAGAAAACAAATCTGTGGCTTGGTTCTAAAAGGGTTAAAGTCATAAAATGCACGTTTTGGCAAATGTATTTTAAAATAATGCTCTAAGTTTGAAGGCGTTTGATTATGCACTTTGGCCGAAATCTCGAAAAATCGACACAGACCCTTTTAGAACCAAGCCACAGAAATATTCGCAATATCTTACGTGCATCGTTTGGGGTTGTGACATCCGACTTTGAAACATGACGCAATCCCTCCCCGAAACTAATCTGCACCCGGACACACTTTAGCGATAACCTGTACGAATACGGATAGACCCCGGACGGAAACAAAATTACGAGTACGATATAAATATTGTCCGCGGAATAATTTTCAGTTGGAACGAAAATAAACCGTAATCTCGAACCCTCTAAATATCCGACGCAGGGGACACCCAGGGATATCCAATATTTTTCATCCTCTTTCGGGGACTCACCGTGTTATATTATCGTCGAAATCCGTTCCTCTCCCTGACGCGAGATCAACTTTGCCCGCGAGGCTAATTGCCCCTCCCCCTGCAGTAGCCGGTTGCACCGCCGCCGCGACGGCCAATCACGTTCACTATTATCACACTGATCGCACTTCACCGACTCTCTTGCTCGTCGTTTCTTCACCGCGAGCAACGTCTACGCTCCCGTGAACGTCTCCGTCGTAGCGACGAATCGATGGACCGGTGCGACGCGCGAACGGACCGGGCCAACCGCCGTACTAACCAACCCGGACGGCAACGTGCTACTCTCGTGCAAAAACGAGGCGTCAGTCGCGTACACCGCGACGACAAGGGCGTCGAAGGTCGCAGCTGCGCGCCTCACGCAGGTGCATCTGTGTGAGAGAGAGTACGTGCGCGCACGACGCCGGGCCGAATGTGGGAGAGAGAGTAGGTAACGCTCCGGATCGTAATAGTACGGGACGCATGACACGGCGGCGCTTGAGGTTCGGTTGTGTGTACTACCGTGAAGAGGAAGCGCGCGAAGCCGCCGCCACCGCGTGGGATCGCCCGAGACTTCGGAGTCGATGGAGACACGCGTGAGCGAAGCTTCAACTATACTCATCCTCGAAAAATATATGTACGATGAAAAAAGCGCAGATTATTTCCTCGAATTTCGCCTTCACAAGTAAGGCAGAACCAGGTCATCCCTTTAATTTGCGCCCGACTGTTCATTAGTAACGATGAAATACAGTCACGTGTTTTAATCCGCATCGAAGCTTAACTCACCCTTTCTGAAAGCGCCCTCGTAATATTAAATGTAATTAAATAATTTTCCGTATAATCATATTATCACAATCCGCCACTGTATTGGTGCTTGAGTAGTTACCTCTGGTACCGATTATATAATCAATATATATAGGTATATAATGAAAGTAAGTGTGGTTAGTCTGTGCGTTCCCATAAAACATACAGTGTCATACAATTTTCAAAAATATCGCGGACTCTTCCAGAATGTTCCATACTGTTCCAAGACGTTCTAGAATGATCCAAAATATTCTAGAATGTTCCAACATGTTCAAGAATATTCTAGATTGGTCTGAAATGTTCCAGAATGTTTTAGAATGTTCCAGAATATTCTACAGTTTTGAAAATGATCATATCTGTGATTATATTTTTTTTTCTCGGGTATGTATACTTTTATTTAATACACATACGGGCCACCAAGACCAGGGACGTTCACGTGGCGTGGTCTGAAGACCACGTGAAGGTCCCTGAATCTTAGTGGCCTATGCATTAAATGAAAGTATACGTATAATTTTTACCGATCCTCACGACCCGAGAGTCGGACAAGAAGTGAAGGCAGCGCTGCTCGGTTGTGCTTTATACATATAGCACATGCGTGTATGCCGTGCTTCTGCGCATATCACAGCCCTTATTATTCGAAAAAGTATTACAATTTTCGAGAGAAAGAGAGAGAGAGAGAGAGAGAGAGAGAGAGAGCGCTGCCAAGAATTATAAATTACAGTTCAAAGTAAACGAACATAGGTGACTGTTAGAAAACTTCCCGATTCGAGAGTCAGACAGATTCTGAAGGGATGACCTGGTCAGGTGTTTCTTATATAGCCCATGCGAGTGTACGATGCACCTGCGCATCTAACAGTCTCCATTTCTCCGAGCTCCCTTATTAAGAGGGCACTGCCAGTGATGGTGGTTTGTAGTTCAATGTACATAGATAAGCGCATGTGATCGTCACCGATCCTCACTATTCAACAACTGGGCACGAAATAAGGGTATATAGGCTTGCCGAACGTTCGTTTTGCCACTATGCCATACATTTGTGGTTTTCACAGATAATTTCACTTTTCGAGAAGGAGCACAATGTTTACTAATGGAAAGAATTATATCGAGTTACATATATAACCATATTAATCATATTAAGCATATCACGAAATACGTCATAAATTAATTAAGTTTTAATATGCTCTTAAGCTGTACGATACTTGCAATTAGTAACTAGTAAGTTCTCACCTGTTTTTGGAGTCGACGAAGGAAACAGATGATATCCCATCAGGTCATATATCGCTAAAATTCCGTACAGCAGCCCTTCGCACTGACACCCTCGTTCCGGAAACACTCCTCGCGCTCTGACCTTCGATCGAGGAAGGAATAAAATAGCCGCGATATAATTTCGATGCGAACCAGATCTAATCCACTTTTCTGACGATCAGGCAAGAATGCGCGTGCCACTGTACGCAGCCTCGTAGTTCGGCTGATTTCGTGGAACAGCCGCGGAAGGAGAGGAAGACGGAAGGAGGTCTCTAAAACCCATGAGGAAGAGCGACAGAATGAGAGCTCCGTTTGCTCGATACTACCACTCGCTCCAACACATCGCTACGGCCCTTCTCGGCAGCCCAATCCATAAAATGAGACACGGACGTACCCTGCAGCTCGTTCGCCAAGTTCTTCGACGCCCCCGTGGCAACGTAGAACCCTACCGAGAACATTTGACCCTAGCAATTCCAACAAGATTAATTATCGTGCTACTTTGTTAGTCCTTAAGATATTTCTCCTTTACCAGAAAGTTTCGAGTATAAACTGAACAAAATGTACATTTTTGGGAATACGAGTAGCGTATAATGCGTGAGATCTCTCGATTTTGATCCACGTCGTCGATTTTTAGTGATTCGGTTTAATTTTTAAGCGTTCAACAATTCTTGGAATTTTCTCGTCAAGTATGCAGAGTGTTCTTGAGTATCCGCTTCCGTTGTAAACAAATATGTATCACGGATAATGGAATAATAAACATTTGCATCGAACGATATATTTTCTACCGAGTATTCATCATTGACCACGAGTCGAGCCAAGAAGAAAAGTCCCTTTCCTCCCTTCTCAATCGCGAGAACTCCACGGCCACATCCCGCGAGGCTCCGAAGCAACACGCGCCGTCCCTGACGGAGTGGCCCAACATCTCGCGCATCGAAAATCCCCTCGCGAGAGTCGCGGCGCGGGCGTCGCGGCGCCTCGCGTGCCGCAGATTATACCGCATTCGGCCTAATCTTCCGCGGAAACGGCGGTCGCACGTGAAAAAATCATCGTCGTCGTCGTCGTTGCCGCGCCGCTACAGAGTCAGCATGACGTGCAGCGGCGAGTCGTCCGGCGAATCGCGAGTGCCGCCGCCGCCGTCGTCGACGCCGACGACAGCGGGGCCCGAGTGTCGCCGTTGAGCCGTGGGAGTTTCGCCGCCGAGAAGAGGAGCCGCCAGCCGCTCGCGCTTCCGGCAAAATGAACATCCGCCGGCTACCCGGTTACGTCTACCACTACAAGGCCATCGCGTTCGTCCTCCTCTCGCTGTGCTTCCTGGTGGTCTACCTCCTCCTGCACTGGGGTATCGTCTGCACCAACCTCGAGGCCTGGCGGCACGTGTCGCGCGTGGTGAGTGGTTCCGTAGCGGTGCACGCACTGCGGCGCTTCTCTGTCTTCGACGGGACGTCGAAACGTCGTTTAACTGAATAACGAGAACGAAGCGCACAAAAGAGACAAAGAGATCCTAACGCGTGACGCTTCATTCGTAGCAGCCTCTCCTGAGCGCGTTCAGTCCCCCCCCCCCCCCCCTTCGTGTACTATAGCGCGTGAGGAACGCGAGCGCGTAGATGCGTTGACTCGCCGCCGCGTCACATTGCGGAGGAGCTCGATCTTCGCGGATCGTCACGCGACAGCTCAATTTTGATCGCGGACGGGGCTACGAGTTCGACGTTCGGATTTCTGGTTTTGAAAGGGAGGGAAATTATAGCCTATACGCGCTCGATAAATACGCGTAATTGTTTTAGTTATATAACGGAGGATAAACCGTAGACCACGTATCGCGTACAATTACCTGCCTCTCCAACCGTTCATCGCACACGCCTCCTTCTCTCGGGTCCCTCGTTCTCCTTTCCCCCCCTATCGACCAACCGAGAGTGGTCTTTAGCGATGGAAAAAAATGACGGGCAAAAAGAGATGCACCTTTACGAGCTTCGCCTTGTCGTAAAAGCTGTTCCTTTTACTCGCGTACCCGAATACACGAAATCTCGTACCCAGCCCACGTATGATCCTGCATACGAATATAAATATATACGAACACGCGGATCATTTATCGTCGTCCCGCGCGCTAAAAATGCTCGACGAGTCGTTTCGCTTTCCTTTGATCTTCCGAAAGTCCGTCGCGATCGATGAAATTCCCACGGCGGCTGTCGTTCGCTCCTATGCCCCTTTCCTAACGGCTTCAGTCACCTCCAAGTCGGTATACAATGTGTACGAGACGTTCCGAACTGCAGATGCAGACGAGTTACCGATTAGATGCACTCGTGTGACGCGAGCCGATCCGCCCTATCGGTCATGGAGCCGTGGTTTAGAAGTCCACCGCGTATCTATGTTTACAATCTGATAAAAGTGCCTTCGAGGTGTATCCCCGTACAGATATCAAGTAATCCAAGAAATATATCCATGTACCGACTCTCGACACCTTACAGCACTCCGCGTTTCGCATTATAAATACGAACGTATAACGAGGAACGGCTTACATAACGCCTTTCGGCGAGTAAACCGCAAAAATCTCCGGCGACGCGTTTTCACCTGCTGTAAATTAATACACCGCGTCGACCCGGAGCGTCGCGTTCATGCATCGGCGTAATTGCGAGATACACCGGCACCGCGAGATCGTCGTCTTCTTATTGGACCGACTCGACGGGGGCGAGTAAAGTCTCCCGCAAAACGAGCGAGAGATCGCGAGCCTGATGGTATAACGCCGTAGGTACATCGGAACGTTTTTTTTATGGCGAACCAATTAATCGTAACCCTGAGAAACGCGCTCTGATCGATTCGCGCGTCCCTCCGGCCCTCGATTTCGAACATTATATTCACTCGACCGCACGGGCGTGCACCAACGCTCGACATGAACACAACACCACTATATATACCTACGCCGGTACAATCGCGCGCGTGTGAGGTCTAAAAATATATCCCAGTAGCGTAAGACTCTTCAGCGCAGACGCTGCACCCGTAATTCGAGTTCGTCGCGGGCTCGATGTACAGCGACTCTGTTGGAAAAGAGATCTCGATCGCCCCTTTATTCGTCTGCCGCGTGCAACAGATGGCCGAGGACTCTGCTAATCGGTACGCACGAGAGACGAACGAGCCGGCAATGTACTCGGCACGATATGAAGCAAGAATGGATTGATACGCCGCTGAAGAGATAAAACACTCCGGCACGCGATATCGCGAGAGCTTGAGCTGTGCATGCGACTACTACGCGCGTGTAACGTGAATTTACGAGAATGATAATAACGGATAATGAATACGCGGATCTATAAAAAAAAGTATATTTACATAAGAAGCAACGAATTAATACGGAATGCGGTCGCGGTCCTGCCCCACTCTTAAGGTGTCATTCGACAACACGAATTTTCGAGCCACATTCCTGTCCATAGGTACATATACGTATACCGAGTCGATGGCTAAACTGCAAAATCGCGTAACTGTGTAAAAGATGAACAAATTTTGTCGAATGTTGCAAAGCTGGCAAAAAAAAGCCTCGCGCCAAATTGGCATATGCTACGTACCAAACGCTGAGACGTCTCGCTTCTCACGTATACCGCAATACCGCAGCGTCCGATAGCAAAGCGAAAACGAGTACGATTCGGATTACAGAGAGGCCTCAATTAAAGTTTCAGGTTCCATCCGAATCGGGCGCGCGCTGACAGTCACTGGCGTCGCGTATAATCGTGAACTAGGATTAAATTTAGACAACCGGTTGGTTTTACATAGATATACATATGTACATAGGTGCTAGCGAACGCACAGCACCGGATTGTTGTCCGAACGCACACACATTCCGCGGTCTATGCGCTAGCCTTTCCTCCGTCTCGTCGGCTTCTATTTTTCAGTTTTGCTTAAATTTATTCTTTGCTCGTCGCTTTTCGGGAAACTCCGACTTCTTCACGATTCTCCCTCTTTCGTGGTTTCACGCGCACCGCGATACCAGAGATACGCCGAATAAAGTTCTCCGTGAAATAATGTGTTGATGACTCGCGTTACGTGATATGGTAATGATCAACGCGAGGCTGTCTTCGAATCCTGCGAGCGCATTTCTCGCGCGTCGTAAATGCGCGCTGATAGAGCGAGAGGGATGCATACAAATTTGGCAGTCGCTCTCAGTAATCGCCGCGCTTCCTCCTACGTCAATTTTATTCATTTATTTACTCCCCAGTGCGCCACGCACAACGACGGTTCGGCCATGGGAATATTGTGCGGCCCGCTGTGTTCGGAACACGGGATTCACTCGCTGGCGTGCGAAACGCTGCACGCTGGCAAAGAGGCTGTCTTCTCGGCTCACTGGGAAGCCACCCGACTCGTCTTCAAGGCCTCCAGGTTGGTTATTCAACAGTCTTCCTATTTACGCTCAGATTTCAACGGGGAACTGTGCAGCCTTGGTCGTAATTGAAAGTCGACCAAAAGAGCTCTATTTATATCTTTAGCTACTTTTAAACGGCATCGACAGGGCGTTTTATACTTAAAAATTATTCTCCCTCTTCTCCTGAATTGTCCCTCGATGAAAATTAAATGAAAATCCCGTCGGAAAACCGCTATTAAAATGTTACGCCTGTGAAACTCACATTTGGCAATATTTCATTAAAATTTCAAGGAAAAAATCACACGATTTATAATTTTAATTCGTTGCGCCGTAACGTGGAACGCCTGTGTAAAGCCTTCCCGTCTCACACAGCTGCTGAAATGATATAAGATTACGAGGGGCGTAGAAAATGAAAAATTATCTACATATACTATTGATATCACGAGTTAGAATTTCGTAATTAAATATCAACTTTTCGTAACTGTCAATTCTCCAATCATACACACCCTCCAATGCACATCTTTATGCGAATAAGTCGCGTTCTTCTTCTCAGAACGAAACCTACGAAGGAACAGCAAGACTCCCTCTTTTGGGTGGACGACTACGGCACGAAACACTTACCTACCGAGGAGCAGTTTTCCGATATGATCAGGAGGCTCGTCGTCCAGAAGCTAAACCTGACCATATCCTCTCAACAGCTGCAAAGACTCGGACGCCTACGAACGCACAACGTGGAGACGGATCCGGATCGCCGACGACTCGAGATAGAGAACGTCTGGCCTTTGGTACAGAACAACGAATACATCATATCGATACTCTACGAAGACAGGGACGCGTTCCCGCAGCTGATCGGAACTTGCGGCACGTTCTACGCCGTGGAATACGTCAGGCCCATCGAGACACCCACCACGGTCCTCGCCCTCTCGGATTCGAAGCCCGAATGGGCCAAGAGGCTGAAACTGGCAGTGATGATTCTGGACCTGCTGGACGAGCTGGACGCGAATTTCCCGGAGCCGCTTCACCTGTGCGACGTGAAGATCAATCACTTCGGCCTGCCACAGGGCGGTCAGAGGCTAAAATTCCTGGACCTCGACGCCGTCTTCCCGAGATCCGTGGCGGGGCGTCTCACGTCGGACGGGCGGAGTTGCGAGAGGCACGAGGATTGCGATTACTTCGACTGCAGGTCGCTGTGCTCGAAGAACAAGCGCTGCGAGATGCCGGTGGTCAATAACAATCTTCAGGTAATTTTTTTTTATCGTGTTCGGATCATTTTCAGACGCGTGTCGTACCTCTGAGCTTACAGGGTCTGTAGAACAAACTAGTACCGGCGCGGACAGAGAATCAACTCCCATGGGAAATCACTCCGAGTGGTGTTTACTTTCAGATCATCTGCGAGAAAATTTTTCTCGGCTGGACGCTCTCTGGATCCATCATCATTCCGGGTTTGCTCATGTCGAAACACACCACCGCCACTTTGGCGGTACTGCTGAGGCAATGCGCCAATCCTGCTGGGGATACCATGCACCTGCCGAGGGCTACGGTACCGGAGAAACTGAAGGCGAGGCTTTACAATATGCTGAGCGAAATGGAACAGGAGTTTAGCGTAGCCGCGTAGGGAAGAACGATTGAGACTCGCTACTGCGGGAACCGTCGGCGGAAGTTCGATATACCATGGGAGAAAATGAGATATGGCTGGATACCATAAGAGAAGTGGCCCACGGTCACCATGATTCCTAATCAACTTTGGTAGGGGCCGAATTAAGAGTATCCGGTTTTATCTCAATTTTCTCTACTCGGAAGTTTGCGGTACTGCGAATGAGCGATTTAAGTCGCTCGACGTATGGGTTGTGAAGGAAAAGAAAAGAGAGAAGGGGAATTTGGAAATACGAATCATGATATTCCTACAAGACGTAATTTAGAATTTTATGAGAATTTAGAATCGCCGTGTATAGAAAACGGCTGTTCCCGAATTTATCGTCGTAGAAATGACGAACTTCCCCATCGGCCTTGTTAAGGAGAGAGGTAGATTGAGTCGGTTTAGAATGTTCTTCAATTTTCGCATCATATACGACGTTAGGACAAATATTTGACGAGTTCCTTAATGAGCGTCTTCTTCTCGATCTAGTTCGCTGGCGAATAGATGGCTGGTGCCATAGTGATATTTAATTTTTAGTGAGTAAGGTCAGTGATGATATTAGGATAGAGTCGAGCTAGGCGAATTGATTTGCGGAGATTCTTTGTGCTCGATGGAATCGGCGACGTACGTGTAGAGTGAAACGAAGAGCCAGTAGATACGGTGGCGGACGTATGACGGATCATAATTACTCTCTGTGCTACTGCTGCGGCTACTGGCTAGGCGGATCGTGTGTCGGGCCATAACTACTGGCTGAGAGACTCGGCTGGTTGGCTTCAACATTATAAAAAGAAACATGAAATATCATCGAGACTCTCCATTACAACGACGCGTTATTAGGCATTTCACGGTAGCTCGACAGCCTTACTAATGGCAGGTATCATTTAGGAATCTACGTTTGACATCGACCGCAATCTCATGAAGTAAAATTTGTTAGGCTGACTAGGTAGGTAGAAATAAAAGATTTTTAGAAGTTTAGGAAGGCTAGCTTCGATCTTGGATTACTTCGAAAAGTTACAAGTACACCGAAAAAATTACGACTCGTGCAGGGCTTCGAAAGGTTATTCGAGTATGGTTATTATCTATCTATATAGCAACAATATTATTCTATCTACACGTTTAAATACACGCAAGTTAAAGTGCCATTCTTATATAGTTATCACGATAATCTCGATTCCATTGTTATTACTTATTTATATGAATAAAGTATAATACGATCGTTGAATCAAATACATTTATTTTGATAGCATATGCATAAAAAATCTTAAAATCTTTATACTCACCTTTAATATATCCTCTCGCTGAACTCCTTGTGAAAGAAGCACGATCGGTTGGTGCGTCAATCGTGAGAGCGTCAGACGTAGGTAAGTTATCACTTTGTAATTCATATTCACAATCCATGGTAAATGAGCTATGGTAAGTTAATTAATCATGCTACAAATCTCTCGTCCAAAAAAGACCATCATCCTAAGCTACACCTTTACACCTCCATTACCATGCCAAATACTTAAACAATTTTTTTAGTTCGTACCTATTTAGAAAATTTTCAAATTTACACTTTTTAAACTGCTGCGCTCTCTAATGTAGCATTCATTCGATGCAAAAAAAAAACGAAGAGAAAAAGCAAACACTGATACATCAATTTATCGTTCATCAAAAATAAGACTTGAAAAGGGTTCCAAATTAGTCTCGAAGCTGAGGATCGGCAAAAAGGATATTTCACATGAAGTTATTATACGTTGCTAATTTTTTCATCGTATAATGATAATAAATAAATATATATATATAAGTATAATAGTATAAGAGTCGTTTGTTATTACAAATTCGGTAGACACGTTATATGTACACTGAAATAATTATGTCCAGAGTATTTACACGGCATTACAATTATACATGTATAATTACTGCGAATATTAATAGTATTACTAAATTTATGTACAAAAAACTTGCTTCGTTTGTATAATCAAAGCTTTCCAGCTAGCCTTATAAATTCAAGTACAAGATCTTATCGTTAAATTGTTATTACCGTTCGCGTACATCACAAATCTGGCGCAGCAATCGATATACACTAACGAAAAGGCAAGAGAGAATTACCGTTCCTGTTATACGGTGGGCAGTGAGTCGCCGTATTCGTTTAACTAATAATACGAAATGTGAATCTCTTTATTTCATTAAAACAGATAATTAGCATTTTTAATCTATTATCACCTCGGGAGGTACTTATGCTGTTTTCCCGCAAGCGATTAATGCTTTATAGGTGACGTTAAATGCGTGCTTGTGGTCGCTTAACCCATTGAGACGGCAACACAATTCATTGTTCTTTATTTCTTCGTATATTCTTTATCTCTCGGAAGTCATCATTGTATCATTACAATAGTTAATTAAATACCTAGCTATACTACAGTATTACTTTTCATTGCAGGAATAATACTTCTTCAGTTCGATTAGCGATTTCGATGCAAGTTGAATAGTCCCAATGAGTTACCGATGAATAATCTATCAAAATATCGAATTCAATCGGATTTTATGGTAATCCAAATTTCAGTAATACTGACAAACGACGCTACTTGCGCCCAAATAAATGTTCAGCTTGTCGCAAGCGATAATGCCGATCGACGGAAGAGAGAGAGAAATTATACTACATATTTTCTCTTTCGGCTACGAGTGAGAGGAACCGCGGTAACACTACGAGGGTACGCTTGCGGGCATAGAAAAAGTAGGACGAACGAGTCTTTGGAAGATACTGTTTGTCAATAGTACATGCTTCTCTAGGAACTCTTCCCGTAGGGTTTAATTAGTTATTCCTCTTGGCAGGAGCCGTTATTAATGGAGCCACCTCTTATCGCTTCGACGCTCAATTCGAATCGAACATGGGAGTTGAAACCCTTCTTCCGCCGCGCTCGAACCTCACCAATACCAATGACTACAGTTTGGACGAATCTTCCAACGTTCAGTTAAATATTTGTTCAAAAATCGAGAGCTTGCAAAATTCGTTCGGTTGGCAAATCTATCGATTTTTTCGGTCTTATTACCAGAAATTACTGAAAGAGCTAGAAATAATTGATTTACAGAATTAACGTAAAGATAATAGTTTTAATATTAGTAATATATATTAGCAATTATGAATTAATAATAATGGTACATCATTTTTATACTTTGCTACATTGATATTTGTTTATTTTAATATGCCCCTTTTTGAGATATATCAAAAATTATTGTCGCATAACGAGTATCGCGTATTCACGGCTGTGATGACATAAATCAATAGTGAATCATCGGGACAAACAGAATGAGCTCCCCTTCCCTTTTTCCCATTATCTCTTTATCGATAAAACGGGAAATTGTGTCCGGTGGAGGGAGGGAGAAAAGGAATTCATTCAGTTTGCCTCGGTCATGCGATATTGGTTGGTACCGCCACAGTCGGGAATAAGGGAGTACGGGGTAAAACGGGATGCTCGAGCTGGTCTCTGCCTTCAGCTAGGATTCGCGGTAATCAAAAGTCTACTCGAGTGCTCCGTTTTACTCCCTTATGACGCTCATCGAGTCACTCCGGACATGGATTAAAACGCTTTCTCGTCGGATACACATTTTCGTCATGGGGTGAAGATTTTTTGTACTACGCTCATTTTAATTCTTTGGATACCTTGTACCACTGGTAATCAAGTTGACAGCCAAGCTGCATAATTTACTACTTCCAAAAATATCTCGGTAGAAAATTTATAAACTCACCAACCGAACCACCAGCAACTCGCCTTCCATTTCATGAAAAAAACCCTTCGAAATGTACGATCCTTGATCGATCTCCCTGCTACATACCACTACACACGCCCCGTAGGAAGAATACTTCTCATACCTCTGTGTATAAAAGAAAATCCGCTCTTCCACCTCTCGCTTCGGCGTTAACGATCATTAGCGCGCGCCTGGACGGACAAAACGGCAGACGGGATCCCGACCGGGCCTTCCACGTCACGCACGTGACCTTCGCTCCGAAATCGCCCCGTCAGCTCCGGCGCGTCACCACGGAGTCCTGACACTTCACGCTCGCGATAGGATGGATCACGATACGACGCACTTCTCGGCATCCTTCTGCGACTGCGACGGCGGCACGCGTCGTCGCGCGCACGCGACCGCGTCGTTTGGCACGTAGGAAATTCTCACACCCCCGTAAGCTCTGCGGGGCGGCAGAGCGTAGGCGGTGGCTTCGTCCGAACTGCTCGAGGAGCTGCAAGTGGAGCAGCAGCTCTCCTCGTCGTCGGTTCTTACTCGCGAGCCGCCGAGACCTGCGGAAATCAACACAGTTCCCTCGTAACCAACCAAATATCTTCGATTATAACGAAAACAGAGAACGTCGATTTCGCGTAATAATGTATTTTGACTGAGAATTAGAAGCCAGTTGTATTTATTTATGCAATAGTAATGGCAATATGTCAGAAAGAGAAGTAGTATGAATTAGCTGAGAAAGCGCAGAGCTTCGAAAACGTACCCCAGGACGACGTGCTGGCCGCCTCTTCCGGTTGCAAACTCCTCGACCGCGGCACGCTCGACGAGGGTGGAGTTACGGCTTCCAAAGGCAGGGACGGAGAGCCCAGGGAATCGTCGCCCTGGAAGCGAACGCGTCGCGACGTTGGCGTCGGCGGATCCGCCTGTACACCGGGGCTGGTGAGCACCGGAGGCGGCGGGGGTAGTTCCGGCATACTCGAGGCGTGCACGGGCGCGCAACTCGGTGCGCATTGCAGAGGCTCCCTGTCTCTCGCTTGCATTAACCTGTGGTTGATGTGAAATTTTCTGCCATTAGTTTGATAGTCGTTAAAGATGATGTTTCTTCGGCACAGATGAATTAAGTTAAACTTTAAGTCCGACCTGCCCAATTCCGGGGGCGTCTCCTCGGGCAACGAGCTCCTCTCTTGCAGTAACCTCTCCAGGTTCCTCTCCAGGAGGATCCTGTCGAGACCACCGGTCCTCGACGCGGACCCCGGAATTCCCTCGGCGGGGAAGTCGACAACCGAGGTGGCCTGCGTGGGCGTCGTCGCCGTGGAGGTCGAGACGTGATGCCTCCTCGGCATCCGCGGCGAGTTCCTGGGCGAGCCCAGGGTATGCCTGGACGCAGGTGGTGGTGGAGGGCTCGAAGATCCCTCGCTGGGAGGGGGTTGCAGTTGTTGGTGCCTCCTACCCGATCTAAAGTACGAAAGACAAATCGAACAGTTCGAAAACTTCTTCGTCCAATGGATCACAGACTGAGAGAAATAATTGCTGGCGTCAAAAAAATATGTCTTGAATCAAGAACTTATGATGTTGCACATCTTTAAGAATACAGATTTTTGGTCGAAGAATATGTATTCTTGATTTAAGAGCACTTTCGTCGTTGAAAAAAAAAACAATTATTCGAGCTTATCAAATATTTTCTTGAACGAAAGAAACCCATGGCTCGATCTTGCAATTACGTCATGTTTTTGATTGAAGAAAATATTTATCGGCGCTAACAATTATTTATCTCAGTGCACACGTCGATATCTTCTTCTGATCGGATGACATCTGAAAAATCTATCGCTCGAAACCACGAAATTCACCTTGGAAATGTAGGAGGCGGCGCGGGACCAGCCGACGAGTCGCTAGGGGTCGTAGGCGGTTCGCCCTTGCTGCACGCTATGCTGCAATAAATAGCGCCGCGTCGAGGGAGAAAGGGCCGCCCCAGAAGGGACGTTCTACACGTGGCGCAGCAGAAGCAAGTCTCGGTCGCGTGCCAGTGCTGACCTTCGTGAGACATTTGGCCTTGATCCACCCCAATAGGCTCGCCGCAACTGTCGCAGTACTCGGCAAACGTGGCGTCGAAGCAGTGGAGACAGTAGGGCCTTCCTTCGCGCATCACGTACCTCTGACCGCCGAGCTGTTGAGGGACACATAAAAGATTGTAAATTCGATATCAAAGAAGACGATAAATCTGGGATAAATGCGCCAGTTAGAGTCATGCCAGTTCAAAATCGATTATCTTGAAAATGGTTAGAGATATCGGGAAAAAGTTTAAATAAAAAATGTTTATCTATATTCTTTCTATAAAAAAGCAGCTATTGATTTTTCACACATCTCCACTGCATTGCGAAATAATCGCGTTCGAAGCTAAAATGGAGCATTTATTCGACTTTCAACCCTGTATAACTCCTCGCCACACACACATAACGTTTATTCGCCTGAATAAATGGACCAACCTGCCGATCGCACTCCAGACAAGCGAAATGCCTCATGTGCCACGCTCGACCCTCCGCCTCGGTACACTCGTCCGCGAGAATGATCTCGTCGCAGGCGCAGCACCTCGGCTTCAGCGTCTCCGCGTGATGGCGACCGCAGTAGAGCCGGCCGTCCCGCCAGAAATAAATGAGATCGACGAGGAGCTGGCGGCAGACGCAGCAGACGAAGCACGCCGGATGCCAGAGCGCGGAGGGACCGGCGCGACTCGCCCCGATGGCCATTTCCGCCGTGGCTATGGGCCGGCCGCAATCCCTGCAACCGGTGCCGTGCGGCCGCTCCAACTGGCTCACGTGACCACGGCCGAGGGCCTCGCGCTTCCGCTGGCCCGCGAACACCCTCAGTTCCCGCTTCTCCTCCTCCGACAGGCCGCTGCAGTAGCGCGCCTCGTTATCGTGCGGCGGCAGTTGCTGAAGGAGCTGCTTCACCCGCTCCCTTTCGCCGGCGCTGCCGACGTACGGGATCTTGTCTTCCGGCAACGCGCTGAAGTAGAGGTGGACCTGCGGTAACGTCGGGAGAAATATGCCCCCGTGATGAACACCGAAGAAATGGATAACCTCCCCGCGGAGACGCTTCGAGATAAATTCGAGTACAAAGGCGAAAGCGGGACGGACCGCGTGTACGTCGGGAGAAAAGGATGCTGCGTCCCGTCGCGATAAAAACACACGAACGACAAACGTGACGCGAGGGAAATTCGATATCGCCTCGGAAACTCGAGAAGCTCGGAATTTCCGTCTTCCGACGCCGCGCGCGGTCCTTCCGCCGAAGCGGAACGGTCGCGGCGACCGCGTCGCCCGCGACTTCCAACCCCGCCTGGAACCGTCGCGGCAGGTGCGGTCGCACGCGGCGCGTATGTCGGCGCACCTGCAGCCCGAGACGCGTGCCGGAGCGCATCGGGTCGCGGTTGGAAGCGTCCAACGTGATACCGCGATGTCCGACGTCTCACCTGATCGGGCCGGAGACCCGGCGGGACCCACGTGTACTCCTCGAGGGCGCATCCGCTGTCGTCGTCGCTCTGCGAGTGCCTCTGGTGGTGCAGCAGAGCTTCCTGCAGCGGCGGCGGAGCCTGGACGGGGCTCTTGAAGGGTTCCTGCTGCGGCCCGGCCGCGTTACCCGGGAACGCCATGGCCATTGCCATCGGGGAGCCCGGCCCGAGGCCCAGAGCCGAGGATCCGCCCGCCTCCGAGGAGGTGGCGCGCTGGTGATCCTCCCTGGGGCACCTGCAGCTTCTGCACACTTTCCTGAAACGAGAAGGAAGAAGGGCGTTAGAGAGCGTTGTTATTTATCGCTTAGTTGAATTGCGGAGAGGGGGGGGGAGAAGCGCTGCAGGTGCGTCGGTGTCGCGTTGGGAGGAAGAACTCGGTAGCGCGTGACGCAGGTGTTGGCGCGACGATGTTCCTCTTCCCGTGAAACGACGAAGTCGAACTCCCGGCGTTCGTTCGTTTCTCATCTCGTGAAGAAAAAAGGGTCGATAAGACTGAAGTAACGGATAGGTGGAATAACGGAGGAGAGGAAGACGTATATCGTTATCGATCGTGTATATCCTATTAGCCGCCGACGCCGATGTATGCAGGGCTGTGTAATGTGCGAGAATTCCACCCCGGGCGGTTCCGTCGGATGCTGCTGCTTTGCAGCAGAACCCGCTCTCCGAAAGCTCCGCCGGCGTCGACTACCGGCGCGCATAAACGCGCGCACTTCTCGAGTAAATCTCTCGAGTACTCGCGCGCGCGCGCGCGGATCACTCCCGGCCCACCCACGTCCGCCCCTTCGCCCTTTTGAATTCCAATTAGGCCCGGCGCGGACTAATGGCCGCGAGAGTCCACCGAGCTGTAAATCAAAGCGTGGCATTGGCCGCGCCGCGAGTGCGTGTGGATCGAATTTAATGAAATCGATATACCCCGAGTTACGAGCCCGTAAGTGCAGGGGGAGAGGGAGGAAGAATGAGAGGGGGGGAGGCCCCTCGCAAAGAGAGGATTGCGATGAAACACGCCGCGGTGTGCGTACGCGTACTCGCGCGAGTGGCCCAGAATCAAAGTGGACCAGACTCGTATTCTTCGCTGTCTCCGGCGGAGGCTGTGGTCCAATTTTACGGAGTGAACTGGAAAATGGAGAGCCTGTACATTGACTGCGAATAACGCGAAGAAAGAGAGGTGGTTCGGAAAAATGCGAATGAAAGACAATGCAAAATTAAATCACAGGTCGGTGAAGCCGTAAGAGCGTCAGAAAGGGGGCGTCGAGTAAAACGAGAGAAACGCTCTCGACTCGGTCTCATTAAGAGGACGGGCCTAAGTTCCCCCTTCCCCACCGCCGTTCACGCAGCGGATCCCGCGCTTGATAAACTCGAAAATTAATAACCCCAATCAGGTGGTTGGAATTTTTTGTCGAGACCGTCGCCGCAGGGGGCCGGTGCCTCGGGATCGCGGAGAGTGACATGCTTTTACCGTATATCTCGTTGTTTTGCGGCAGCCGCGCTCTCGGGGGGTTCTCGAAGTGAGACACGGGAACGTTCGTGCGGGAAGAAGGTACTTCGGCCGTATAAGTATCGGTTGATATTATTATGCGCGTAAATATGCGCGGCGTGGAGATATATAATTGTCCGCGTATGCGTGCACCGTATGGACGTCCATGTAGGTACAACACTCGAGAGGAGTCGCGGAGCTCGCGATGATCCTGAGAGCTCGGTAGGGCTGTTTTTGTTTCTTCATATTTTCCTTCGAGTTAATGGCTTCGGCAGTCGTGCGACCGTTGAATCACATCAGGCCAGTTGCCGCTCCGACGCAGCGAGAGGGAGAGGCTGCTCTATTAATTATGCGCTCAATGCGGGGCTCTCCGAATGTCGGTATCAACGACTTGACAAAGGCCAGCGGACACCTAGGAGCTGTACTTATAAACGGAATTCCCGTGCGCGATCAATTTCGGCGCGAAAATAAGCAAAAGGGAACAAAATCGTTTCGATGCCCCATACGGTATGCGGGGCGAGATTTATCCGTGGTAATCGCCATGCCGGTTTCGGGGATTACAGAAACTCGATTCGGGAGGACGCGATACCCACGGCTTCCGGGACGCCAAAAAGCTTGTATAGAAACCTCGACGTTCCGCCGAATTTCGTTCGCCGCTTCGCGCGGTGCGTCGAACGATATTTTTCCACGCAGATTCCGGGGATCAAAAAAAAAACGATTCGGAAGGACGCAGTTTTCGAGGCGTCGGGTGTCGCGCCAGATGAAAACGTCCTTTGGGCGCTAGCGCGTCCTCGCAGGCGGACAGGCGCATTAGTCACAATCAGAATAACATTGTATTCAAACGGCGCGCGGTTCTCGCTTTGATCCGTGCGTCGTGGCTTTGCCACACACACATACACACGTGTGTACCCTACTACGAGCGTATCCCTTCGACCTATCGACATCGTTATAATCGCGTCTCTCTTCCACCTTCGTCCTTTGTACTTTTCTTTTCAGGCCTGGAAGTCACCTGTTGCGCCTACGTCGAATCTGAGACTCGACGAGAGGAAAGACGGGGTGGAAAGCGTTCTGGGGCCATAGTATCGTCGTGCGTGATTTGCCTATCAGAAATATTTGAAGCGATGGTAAAGTTACCGTAATATATTATGGCTATGATTGCACATGCCTCGCGGAGCAACGAAGAACATACTTTTAGGTAGGTAATGATTGTAAATTCTATCGATATGACAAGAAAAGCGGTAAACTCTACGAATATTTAAAATTCCAATTATCCGTTCGGAGAACACTTTGAAACGCTCGACGATAAAATTCAAATCGTGAACGCAATTAGCGGGTAATCCTTCGAACGGTAATTAATAATCGGTACCTCTCGTAACGAGCGACTGAGCGCCTGTATGCCCGATGCCTGTCGTTCACGAGGGGAACGACGTGTTAAATGTACGAGAATAATTAATTACGACGGTGAGAAATGTTAAAAATAGCGATCGGTCATTTAGACGAAACGCTACCGACCTGCACACGACACACCGGCCGCCCGCAAATAGGGAGAGGCGAACGTTGAAAACAATTAGATCGCCGTAGGAAATCTTTAAAATCGTGATTAGTCATTTCACTCGTTACAAGCGAGACTGACTCTTGGCTATATACCGCAACGCGCTTCAAGAGCGCTCGTGTAATACACGTATCGGGAGCTCGTTACAATCTCACGGAGTGTCCGCGGTCAGCGGCCCACATTCGAAGTCCCACACATCTCGGAAGTAGAAAGTATACCCTCGAGAGCGCTCGTTTCTCGTCCTGTACGACGATATCGTCGAGCGTTTCCCGTTTTCGCCAATGGCCAAAGCCGTTCGCAATGGGGTAGCGGCACTAGTCGACAATTCCCATTTTCTTTTCCATAAATGGCTTCCTCATACCTCAAATATTAATTATACAGCAAAAGGACAGCTAATATCTGTCGTTAGAAAAATATAATCTTCAATTTAAAAGTAGCATCATAGTTTTTGATCCGGTTGCCTGTTTGACGTCAGAGGCGCATGCGTCCTGACGGCATTCAGCAGTGAACGGGTAATTGAGGACCTCTGATCACACAATATTACAAGTGCGTCAGCTCCGCGGATTGCGCGCCACTGGTGCCTGAATGACGTCACGACGAAGATTTAGGTGTACACGCGTAAATTAGCATTACTCGAATAATTCATTTCTCGCGACAGAGCATGAGTATCGTGTTTTTTCAAAAACCACCCCGCATAAAAATGAGTGTTCCTAAAATCGTGCCACTACCCCGTTGCAATTGAAACAAAAAAAATGGATCGCTGGAATCGGAGCAAAAACAAACGAGGGAGGATAATCGGCATTTACCTGCCATGTACACATCAGGCGCAACTGACCGTCGCGATTATTACAGCCGTGCACGACTATTGATACAGAATGTCTTTGCTTAAGACTGTTTCTTCAGTCGCAAGAATACGACTGTACTCGATACCGTTACGAATGAGAACCGGGGGTGCGGAAAGACCCGCCGGCCGTATGGTCAGCTCCGAATCACATGATCGAGAAAAACACAGAGTGACGCACTTTTCCTCCATATAGAAGCAATCGATTTACCGCTCACCATCGAGCGGACATCACTTCTTCACGGCCAGGTATCGTGCAAACGGTACCCTTGTCCGTTAGGCACTCGATACGAGAAATTCCAAACGTCATCAACTGTTCTATTATCGGGCTCGTCCAGCCGATTAGAGTTTTCTAAATCGATCCAAACTACCCCCGCCACGGACTATTACCGTTGCTCTAAAAGCTTATATATTTAAGGAGTCCAGCGATTTAGAGTCAGTTCTGCATTCTCATCGTCAGTCATCGTAGACTTGCACGTCAGTTCTGAAGTAATCAGCCGACCAACCACAATCATAACTAGAGGGTGAGTAGAAAATTGGATAATTCAGTTAAAATCGTGCATCACAGCTGATTAGGTAGCACCGAGCTTGCGCCAATTGGAAAGTCTACTTTTAGATTAAATATACTAATAGTAATATAGTGTGTGCAGTGTTATTCATGTTAAACTAGCTGATACATTTAAATTCACCTCACGGCAAGTTCGGTAAAATAGCCGCGTCAAAAAACGGTGTACTCGGGATTCACGACCCTGAGGAGATCTTCGAACCGTGGTCGCGCGGCAACCGTACACTGTTGACATGCGAGAAGTCCTTGAGGCTCGCAAATTTTACAAGTCGTTTCTCGAGGATGGACGGACTTTCCGCGCAGTTGTTGCAGTCAACAGATATTTAAAAAATTTCTCCGAGACACTACCCGTCCTTCGACTTCGTATTTAAGTGAATATCAACGGCTCACTCGTGCCACATATCGCGTACCTATTATCTATTCACAGTGCAATGCAACCGTGTCAGTCAGAAGACAGCGCTTGTGAATGCCCCAATAGCGAATTCCTTTCGCAGATTATTCTGACGAAAAAAAAAATGGAATACTCGACATACGTATGGCCATTAAAAACCAGAATGGTGTAAGTCACATTTCAGGTAAGCTGAGATTATTTGACTGCAAAATTAAGTACAATTCGAAAAATCTGTCTAGATGATACAAAACAGATATGCTACGATTTAAAAAATCTGTAATTGTACGATTTTTCTAATTGTACTTAACTTTGCAGTCAAATAATCTCAGCTTACATGAAATGTGACTTACACCATTCTGGTTTTTAACGGCTCATATCGCTTGCTGAATGCAACAGTGGCATAAATCTGAAACATGAATTAACGAGAAAACGCCAGTAGAACATTTTCATTGTCTTAAGTTTAACTATAATAATATCTGAGATGTATATTATTAAATACAACTGGGTATTTTGATGTTAAATACAGAGACTAGGATTATTCTAGCTTAACCCCTTGTCTTGCGATTTAATTTCCAATAGCGCGTGCTATAAATTTTTTTTCTTGAACACATTGTGAAGAGAGAGTACTTTTATAATTCCTCTTCAAAAGTAAGTCTGCAGAACCGAATGCGATAAAGAAAACTGAACGAATGTCATACGTGTAGCTCGATCAGTTCGATAATATTTCAGAGACGTTTTATTTACATTTTGCACATCAGTACCACCACGTCTTTGACACGTCTTGTTTATGTTTGAAACGAACGACTTACCACGTCTCTGATACGACATTGTAAGCTAAGGGATTAATTTTGCTGAATATTGGGCATTTTATTTTTTTTACCTGTGCCACTATTGCATTCAGCAGGCGATATGTACCAAACGCGATAGCCGAATAAGAATTATATCACGACTTGTGACCGCCGAGAAGATCTGAGAAATGCTTATTTTCCTGTTCCTCGTTTAGATAAACGTTCGTTATTGGCTCAACACACATATAAACTCCGCTAACCTTCTCGGTTACGCAAGACCGTCCACTATATAAGAAGTACTCGCGGATCCTCGATCAGTAACTGCTCAAACAGCTTCACATCAACTTAAAAATGAAGACAATCTTGGCCATCATTTTCGTCGCGGCCTTCCTCGCCACATGTACGTCATTACAACTGATTTTTGACCATTGTCGGTACCGTGAAATCCTTCTTTAACATTCTGATTCATTCATTTTCAGCAATAGAAGCCAAACCCGGCAGAGCTCCGCCGAATATGTCGTGGAGCACTTGCGCAAGCGCTTGTCCAGCCCGCTGTGGCGAACCACACGCTAAAATTTGTACCGCGGTGAGTACTCGTTCAATTTTGCTCCGATAAGAGGGAAAAGGGCGAAGATTATTTAACTCGTGAAATTAGTCGATATACCTATCGGGGGATGGAAGATGAAAAAAGAGAAAAGATGAATTATTCGAGACGTATCGACTATCTTTACGGACCAAGAAATTCCGGTTTCCTCCCCTTTGGCTCAATTTACAAACATCTGATTTTCTTTCAGCAATGCATTATAGGATACGCCTGCAATCCTGGCTACATTTTGAGGAGGAATGGACCGGGATGCGTCAGGCCGTCGGAATGCTGAAAGCCATCGGAAGGGAAGCTCTAAAGTCAACCATTTGAAGCTAAATGAACGATATATCCGACGTCTCACATATAATATCCATATCTGTGCTCTACATATAACCCATGCTAAGAATGTATAAAATATTAGTTCCCGCTACCAAGACTTTCCATATCTAACCTAGTTTCTACGTTTTAGTCTAACATTCAAAACTCATTTATTATATGTGCATAACTTAAATTTGTATTTTATGTTCCCCTGAGTTGATAAAAGGCATAACGAAATTTCTTCCAATATAATCACGAATCGTATTATTTAACAATTATCCTGAAATTTACGGTACTTTCCTATTCAAAATTTGTTCCGCATACTTTTCTAGTTCATTACTCCGTGCTTATACGTAAATTTAAACTGGATCTTCGTAGGAATTAATATCCTTAAGCGCCACGTTAATCGAACGTGTGATCGTAATGTGACGTTGACAGTTAGGAAAATATTGGAATTCTTCGTTTCCCCGGCGGCGTCGTCGCCTTTCACCGCACTGGGTAATTCTAACGACGCGCTTCGTGTGTGTGTGATCTGTAGATTTTTCTTTGACGCGCGAGACTGATTGTATCGCGGTGGCGGCATATTCCGATAACGTATTCTGCAGCGATGCACCGAGTGCATCTCTAGCTTCTTTGACCAAGCATCAACAGCGAAGACCAGAGGCAGCCAATGCGATCCGACTAAAGACATTCGTGCTAAAAGAAACATTCGTTTTCCTGCATCTCGTTTAGATAACGTTAACAGCCAATCAGTCGCTACACAAATAAAATTTACATTACCCTCCACTGCGCACCTGCATCAACTACACTATATAAAGTATAAACTATATAAAGCACGTAATGAAGCAGAATCAATGACTGCCCAAATGATTCTACATCACTTCAAAAATAAAAAGGCTCTCCGTGCGATGTGAAATTGCGATTAATCTTTGACTCTTCGTCGTCGCTGCGATTTCGTCTCTCGTCGTTTCAAACTACCTTTTTTGGGCGGAAAAAGATAGACCTGAGAAAGAGACCCGCCAAACACGACGCGGGGCCATTCTGACGAGAAAGACATACTCGATGTACGTATGTACCATACGTGAACGCCGAGCGACAATTATATCCCGACTTCGCTAATGAAGGATATCTGAGAAGCACTTATTTTTTTCCCCCGTCTAGATAAACATCAATAGTTGACTCATCGTACACATATAAAATTTGCTTGACCCTGTCGCTTACGCAACGGCGTCCGCTATATAAGAAAGTAATCGTGGACATTCGGTTAGTAACTGCTCAAACGGTTTCACGTCAACGTCAAAATGAAGACAATCTTGGTCGTCGCGTTCGTCGCAATTTTCATCGCCACCTGTAATTACAACCGATTTCCGACCCTTCGTCGACACCGCGAAATCGTCCTTTAACGTTTTCATTCATCGATATTTAGCATTAGAAGCCAGACCTCAACAAGCCCCGCCTAATATGTCATGGACCACTTGCGGATCCGCTTGCCCAGCCCGCTGCGACGCTCCACGCGCCGGCGCTTGTATCGACGTGAGTACTCGCTCAATTTGACTCCGATAAGAGGGGAAGAGGCGAAGATTGTTTGACTCGTGAAATTAGTCGATATGCCTATCGGAGGATGGAAGATAAACAAAGAGAAGAGATGAATTATTCGAGGCGTATCGGCTATCTTTGCGGATCAAGTAATCCCGATTTCCACCGCTTCGACTTCATTTACGAACACCTGATTTTCCGTCAGCTATGCGTTCCGGGCTTCGTGTGCAATACTGGCTACATTTTGAAGAAGGACGGATCGGGATGCGCTAAACCGAGCGATTGCTGAAAGCCGTCGAAAGGGATGCCCTGACGTTAATCATTCGAAGTTAACGCGAAATGTCCTACACGTAATCCGTGCTAAGGATATACTCTTCAGACTTTTTATACCTAATCTAGTTTCTACGTTTTGGTTTAATATTCAAAATGCATCTGTGTGCACAAGTTGCACGTGTATCTTATAGTCCCGTGGGATAATAAAAGGCATAACAGAATTTCGTCCAACGTAATTACGAATCGTACTGTGAAATTGCCGTGAAATTTATGATACCTTTTTATTCAAAATTCGTTTTTCCCCACTCATGCCCATTTTGAGGCCTTTCCCAGTCTATTTTTAGACCGTAAGATGGCGTTTTTCCTGCGTGACACCCGACCGGGAGTCCGCAGGCTGTCAAAAGATTGCTTAGTCCGAAGTGGATCCTGTTCCCAAACTGATAAACGCAACGTGAAATGAGCCGTGTATACTTTTGTTTGTTTTGTTTTGAGAAATGGGCATTCGTGAGAAAAAATAGTATATGTCATTCGGCTGAAATCCTCGGATTTTTAAGACTGTGTTTAGGTCGTAGCACGAGGCATGGTGAGGGGACAAGGCTCGCCTTCGGCGAGCCTCATACCCTCACCATGCCTCGTATTAAGACCTAATTAAACTGACGTTTTCAAAAAGACAACTTAGAGACGTCATTTTGACATCTGTGCTATCTGAGTAGCAAACAGATACAGCCCGCCAGAAGACGATCGTGCCACGAGAAACGTTCGTTTTCCAATTTCTCTTTTAGATAACACTAATATTCGACTCATCGCTATACATGTAAAGTTTCCGTCACCCTCCATTGCGCAGCTGCGCCAGGTATAAATACGATAGACATAGCGAAATTCAGTCAGTGTCTACCCGAAAGATTTCGCATCTACTCAAAAATGAAGAGTCTCTTCCTCGTCTTGGTCGTCGTGACTCTCCTTGCGATGTGTAAGTACGATTGATTTTCGGTTCTTCGTCAACGTTGCGATTTCATCTCTTGACGTTTCAAATAAACTATTTTCAGCGGTAGAAGGTATACCCAAGGAAGGGGCCCGCCGAACACGAGGTGGACCAAATGCGGGTCCAGTTGTCCACTCACGTGCGATAATATATTATTAGCCGGTCCACGTTGCTCTCAGGTAAGAATATTCGCATAGTTTTGGTCCAGTAAGATAAAACCAGGGGAAAAGGATTTGGTCCGTAAAATGAATCGATACCAGTTGGCGAATAGAACATGATGGGAAACGAGAGAGGATGAACATTTTTCGAGACATATCGATCAGCTTTACGGGCTTTCAATATAACCCCGATTTTTCTCTCGTTCAACCTTGTTAACAAATAATCTGATTTGTCCACAGGTCTGCGTTCCGGGCTACGTCTGCTATAATGGTTACTTGTGGAAGTCGAAGAATACGGCATGCGTTACGCTTTTCGACTGCAAAGTAAATGCCGGCTAGAAAGTGCCGTAAGGAAAGACCCGATCGCGTTAGCCGTTTTTCGGAAAAAAAACCGATATATCTTAATGTTTCGTATATTATTCATGCAAGTTCTACGTATTTGTACAGTGCGTGTGAAGAGTATGTAAAATATTTCGCTCCCGCGTGAATCTCCATTTCCAATTTACTCTCCACATTTCAATTTCGCATTCAAAGCGTATCTGTATTATTGAAAAATTAGCATATGTACGTCATATATTTCTGTGCAATAAAAAAAGCGTAAAAGAATGTTTTCCCTGACCGACGTACCAAACATGTTATTTCACGGTAGCGATGAATTTCGTGATAATTTTCAATGGAGAGTTCGCTCCGCGTATCTTCTCAACTCGTTATCACGCGCGATTGTAAATTTAAATAACTGGACCCGCGCGTGGCATCAGATTTCTTCACATGACGCACTTTACGCACCGCGTAGGTACTATGTAAGAAAACATCCCCAAGTGTCGCGTCAGTCAATAGTGTGATCGTGTTCGAGCATCAGCCGTACGATAAAAATGTCGAAACTTCATTCTTCCGATCGTCGTCGCATCCAAAATGGTTGGTAATTAAAATGAGGTTTTATCTTACATTTTTCACTTCAATGACGCGTTTATAACCGACATATTGCTTTAGCTTTGGGACTCGGTAACGATCGTTCACATCGTTACCCAAGCATGACGTAAAAGGATTGCAGAAGCTCCTGCCCACCTGTGCTTCAGCTATTCGATCAGTATTGTATACTCGCATTGAGATTCGCGCAACGGAAGAAAATATTGGTAGGATGAACTAAATCAAGGACAACGAACGAAATATTTAACTACTTCGATTGAACTTTCGTCGACGGAATGAGAGATAATTCGTCTTTGATAAATTTTTCGCGACTCGACCCAAATATAATACTAAATTGAAATTTGATATAGAAGATATTGAGCTCCATCGATGCCATCTCATCGATCCGCTATCAATAGACGTGAATTCCACGACTTCGTATTTATCGGTAAAAGGGAGAATAATTGATAAAGTGGAAAATCGAAGACAGGCTCGTCCATAGACACCGAAAGGGACTCACCCAAAATCCAAATATTCGAATGAATAATTCGTGGCGATAGAGAAAAAAAGTGACTAATTTTCAACTCGCTGAGCAAT
Source organism: Xiphydria camelus (assembly GCA_963678675.1). Classification (NCBI taxonomy): domain Eukaryota; kingdom Metazoa; phylum Arthropoda; class Insecta; order Hymenoptera; family Xiphydriidae; genus Xiphydria; species Xiphydria camelus. The sequence continues at coordinate 34,951,164 of OY783192.1, read as the reverse complement.
AATAATTCACTCACACGGCGGAGCTGCCATAACTCGAGGTCAGCAACCGATCCAAGTTGTGCTCGGTGATCTCCAGCGCGACGTCCGGATTCTTCGCGACGTTCGAGAAGTCGCAGGCCGCGACGCCCTCTCCTCGAGCGCCGTTCAGGAATTCCATGCATTTTTCAGTGGGGCTGGCTCGGGGCGTCGACAGTGCCGCGCAGCCGACGCTCGGGTGTCCTTCGTCCCGACTCCGCAGGAAGGCGTCGAGGTAATGCTCGTCGGTCGTCGGCAAGTCGTAAACGGCCGGGCTCCACGGCACGGCGCCGTTCTCGCCGCACTCTTTGCCCCCGGTGACGTTCTTTCGGGAGTACAGCTTGCGCAGGTAAGCCTCCTGGTGACCCCGGGTCGCCCAGCATCCTCCTTGCCACCATCGCTTCGATCCGAAGACCGTCGTGTGCCTCCGCGTTGCCAGACTGGACATTTTTGTCGTTGTTCCTCCGCTCTTCTTCGCGGTATCAGCCCCGATACCAACGGCCAGCGACGGCGAATCGCTCGTAATCACTGCTGCTGGATTCCTCGATGATGCGGCGCGCGCTGATGTAACGATGGGTAGGGTATGTGAGCCGCGCGGATGACGTTCTTGCTGACGTATCGGGATGCGCGTAGTTATTACACCAGCGAAGAAGGTATTAAAAGTCGTAGATAATTATAGAGGCACCGAGATCGAAGAAAACTCAATTCGTGCGATTCATTCTCATTTTTCACTGGTGAAAAATCTTCTCGGATCATCTCAACGCGTCTCTTCACCGTTAATCTTCCGTCGTTCTTCTTCCACCGTGGGCACATTCCGACGAGAATAACTCTTCCAGGAGTCCTCGATGACGCAGCATCCGTACGCGCTACGGTATACAGCGATAAACTGATTTATCATAGTTTATAATCAACCACTCGAGATTTATCGCTGACGAACGCTCTCGAATCCTCTCCGACCCTCTCATCGTCCTCCTCCCGTCGTGATCGTTCGCGACAATCGCAATGTGGAAATGCGGGATTTCAGCTTTCATCGATCGCGAAAAAAAATCGTGAGCCCCTCCTCTTCGTCGATAATGAAGTATATCGGTCGCTCCCCGAGCTCTCTACACTCCGGCTCAAAAAGCGCCTGGAACTCGACTTGGCGGGATCGTCCTACCAGTCGTTCGGAGCGGCTTCGGAACGTACCGATGGCGATCTCGATACGTACATCTCCTTCTATACTGCGGGAACGGTACTCGAGGCTCTAATCGTAACGAGTCATCGGGAAGAGATCAGCGCCGGCCTCTCGTCCTCGCGCTGCGAGCGCGCGGGCCAATTGGCACGCGTTCGAAAGAATCCCGGCGAGCCGATATAATATACCGGTCGCGCGTTACACCGGGGCTAACCGCGTAGTAGAGCGGAGATTAACATATTAATACGCGTTGCATCCTCGCGGGGCCTTAAAGACAGGCACTCAGAGAGATAGCATCTCCCGTTCTGCCCCCCCACTTCTCTCTTCCTCGCTCTTTCTTTCTTTCTCTCTCAGTCTCCCACTGTCTCCTCCTTTCTCCTCTGTGGACAGTACGCGCGGGACTACGAGTAGAGCGGAGAGAGAGAAGAGCTGTTATTAAAGATTATCTTTTATTCTGAACCATCACCGCGCGCGCGTTCGATCCTTTCAAAGGGACTCCCTTCGATCACGGGCGCGCGCACTCCCGAACCTTTGGAAGAGGGATCGTCGATAGGAGATCGATCCGGGAAATCGGAGCACGACGGTTCGTTCCAACGAGGAAATCCTTCGGAATTCTTGAACGCGTGTCCTTTCGATCGCTCTTTCCGCTCACCCCTCTTTCTTCTTCTCGATCGTCGACGCAGGTGCAGCGAAATTATTTTGTTTTTTTTTTTTTTCGCGGAACTCTCGGGACGAACGAAATTCGAGTCGCGTCCTCTTTCCTCCCTCTCTCCTCTACACCGCTTTTTCTACCTTTCTCTTCCGCGGTTACACGCGGCACCGGAGAGCTGTGTTATTAGCGTTATTACAGATCATCTCTTATCCTCCACCGTATCGGAGTGTACGAGGAATCCTCGTAGAAAATAATTAGTGCGATCTCGCCTCTTCTCTCCCTCTTCTTCTTCCTTTCTGCGGATGCACGCGGCCTCTCGAGGAGCTCTATTACAGATTATCCTTTATCCTCGAACTTCTCTGCGCGGTACCAACAGTTATAACCGCCGCGCTTGTACTCGTCACTCTCGAAGAGGCCTCAACGTTGGACGACCGCGCTGATGAGTTTCCAAGCGAGGGATCCCCGATACGATCGATCCGGGAGGGCGGGATGCGACGTAGCGCCTCCACCGATTGCGGTGCACCTCTCGACGAAGTATTCCGGCCGCGCTGGGAACCCGGGCGGGAGGTTCGCGACAATCGCCATCTTCCACTCCCCGAGTATCGAAGTCACCGGCGCCGGGGATGATTAATTCGATCCTCTCTCGCGCCGCAGGATTCGCGCGATGGAGACGCGTCTCGGCCGCGACGTCGTTTTGTGCGCCGAGGATTAGCCCCGGTGCACCACTCGAGGGAGCGGACGCGTCCGCGAGCGTTCGCGCGGTTATGCGTGCGCGCGAGGCGCAGTTACGAGCGCACTACTCGCGCGACTGCGGCAGTATAATAGATTTATTATGCGGAGTGTGCGCGTGCGCGCTCCTCTCCGCGTCGGCGGAAAAAGTGCGCGGATCGCCGTTAAATCTCTGCGCTTTTCTCATTCGACACCTGCACGGTGCGTTGGCTGCGGCTATCCTCGGAGATGCGCTCGTCGACGGCTTGGAGTTTGAGAAATAATTGGATTCTTCGGCTTTTTCTTCGTCTTCGTCTTCGTCTTCGTCTTCTTCTTCGTCTTCTTCTTCGTCTTCTTCTTCTCGATGCTTTTTTTCAAAACGACGAGGCGAGTGCTGCTCGAAGATTGAGACTTCAGGAAACGATCGGATTTCGCGTCACCTTCTGCTTCCTCCTCGTCATCTTCTTTCTATCGCTCGCGTCGGCGGAAGAACTGCAGGGGATCTCTTTGATTACACGAAACCTGCGCATATATTTGAGATACGCCTCACGTATCGAGTCCCACGTCTTCGTCTTCTCTCCTTTTTCACGCGACCAATCGTTACCGGCGACCGAAAAAAACGATGGCGATTGCCGTTAAAATCTCTCCGCCTTTTCTCCGCTCGACACCTGCACCGCGCGATGGCTGCAAGATGTGCCGCAGGTGCTCGCTGCCGATCGAGACTTGGGGAAACGATCGGACTTCGCGCGCGCCTTCCACCTCCTCTTCCTACTCCTCTTAACGCTCCCGTTCCACGCGAGGAGAATCGTCCGTTCGGCTTTTCGAAATCTCGTATGGTAATGCCATCGAGCATTCTACGCGAGGTTCTCTCCTCTCTCTTTCTCCTTTTCTCTCGCGCTTACGACGAACTGGGAATACAAATTCTTGCCATTCCCGAAGACTGGCGCGAGTCGCTTGCAAGCGCGCGGGGGTTAAGCGTATGCGGGTGGAAGATCGTGGGAAAACCGTTCGAAGTCGCCATAACGATCCTCCGCGATGAAAAGCATCGTTGCGACGAACACAAATCACTCGATGAAACGACGAACACTGTTACAAGCTGCGAAGACACCCCGAAGAAACGTATCACGGACACTCCTTCGATCGATGATGACTCAGAATATCATCGATACACTTCACTACTTCACGAACTGCGAAAAAAAATACCCTCCTTTTTTCGTGTTCACTGGCAACGATTTCGCGCCGAACGAAGACGAGGAGATTCACGCTACACTGCAAATCGTAGGACGCTCGAGGACACTCCCTCTCTCCGCGCACTAAATCATCGCCGTAGTCACCGCGCGACGTCAACCAACAACCGGAGACCACGATACACACGGCTGTACTGGTCGAATGGAGTCGCGAACCACGTGAGAAGGAATCGGAGCCGCTGGCGAGCGCCTATCGCGGCGCGGTTAAAACGTTTCTAGAAGTCCCGTGTTCCTTGGCACGGGGCGTGCTGAGGCTGAGCGGATACTGAGCGTGTGCTCTTGGAGTTTCTGCTCCCCGAGAAGTGGGGGCCTTACACCGTGAGCGCGTATAAGCCGGTGGGACGCGCGTGCGCGAGTGCGTATATGCGCGGGGCCCGATATACGGGCATATATGTGTATACACGGTGTACGGGATGGTGGTCCCCGTTCGATATATTTATATTCGTTTCTAATATGCGTCCGGTCTGTCGATGATCGACTCCCCGCGAGGGGACCGCCGTTGTGTGAGTGGCAGCGAGCGATTATCGCTTTTTTGTTCCCGTCTCATTGACTTCCGAGGTGGTGGAATGGAATTGTCCTTTGGTAATTGCCAATTTGACCCGCGTTTATAGCTGGTACAGCTGTATTCGTGTAGACGTAGTTCGTAGTCATCTTAGAGACGTATCTTCGCGGTAGTCAGGTTGACAAGTACATATGTATGGCTTGATAAGGTGTTGGAAGTATAAACGAAGGGTGACGACCCTCAACGCGCACGCTTTATCGCGGCTCTGCTATTGTTGGCGAGTAAATAAAACGACAATGCTCTTTCTGACACTGAACAGGTGACAACGACACGACGACCTCGACCCCGCTTGCTTTTAAAAAGGTGGTATACCCACGCGCGGTCATAGATCAGGTGTTAGATACACGTGAAGACGTGTACACCTGCGGAGTATGTACAAGCTTCCTAATTAGAGTTGTTTCGCCGTTAACAAATTTTTTAACGCGCTGGCCATTCAAATATTACACCACGACGATAACTGCGACGTCTGAGATCCAACTCGGGCACTTTTGATGAATGGATGCGGCAGAGTTCCTCCGCGGAGATAATTTTTACACGCTCCAAACGAATTTCCCTCGTACTTTCGTTAGTTATTAATTTTTCATGCAGAAAATATTGTAACTTATTCCCCTCCCTCGAATTACGAGACAACCAGTAAACCCATCACCGTTTCTATGCGCTGGCAGTTTCCTTCAGACATATTTATAGTCGATTCTGATACACGTCCGACGCGTCGGGTTCAACGCCTCGCGGAGGGCCGATAAAGTTTCACGAGCGAGACAAGGAACGTGTCCATGTTTAGAAGGAAGTAATTATGCGACAAAGTCATTGTCAAAGATTCGGCGAAGCCGAACGAAAGTCGATATTTTTGACGTGATAAAATTCCATCGACGAGAATATTTTTACAAATTCCAAGGTAATTTTTCTCGTATTTTCGCTGGTTCTTCATTTGCGACGAAGTACATAGTGACGCGTTTCCCTCCCTCAAGCTACGAGACAACCTCTAAACCCGTCATCCGTTTACGAACAACCAGTCTTCCCACGATATATTTACAGTCAATTCTATTATAACATGCGCGCAACGTGTGGGGTTCAATACCTCGCAACGCGAGACAATAAAGTTTAACCAACGAGACGAGAAATATTTCATAATAATTAACGCGAATTTTAAGTACGCGACGCGAAGTTTCTCACAAAGAAAGCCGTAAAGGAAGTGCAAGTGAAGGTGTACAAAAAAAGTGCACAACTTTGATTAATGAAAATAAGAAAACTCCGGCAACGAAATAATTTTCACGTCGAAGCAATTTATCTCCTGCTTCGATTAATTTTTCATTTTTTAACGAACATCATCGCGCGTTTCCTTATTTCGAATTACGAAACGCCCCGCATATCCGTCATCGTTTATCCGCTGCCACTTTCCCATCGATATATCGATACTCAATTCTAATACACGTCGGACGTGTCGAGTTCGACGCCTCGCGGAGGGGCGCGAACGCCGTAAAATTCGCCGCGGCGCGGGCAAAGCGGTCCCATGCGAGGCACCCACGGTGCAGCATCCTCCTCTCCTTGTTCCTCCGACTCGGAGGACGAAGAGGGACTACTATACTCCTTCGCTAAATGCCAATCTGACCCGCGCGCGCAGCTATACATATAAACTCAGGTACCCATAGTCGTCTACCTGGAGCCATACCTGCGGTGGCTAATACGCCCACACGTGGCTACGAGTATCTCACACACGTGCAGCCGTATGCATCATCCGAGAGATACTATACCTATATATAGATATAGCCACTTATATGTACGAGCCTGCGCGGGATCCACGACGAACACTGTTAACCCCTCGTGTTAACCGGGCGAACGTTATGGTAGGTATACCTAAAGGCGGCCAGGCAGACGCTAGGTATGTGAGCGGTCGACGGTCGGACGCCACTTCCGCTCTGACACCTGCACGCCCTTCGCGGACTTTTGGGGAAATATGGGGTTTCTAGATGGCGAAGATTTATATCTACTGCGTATCCACATCACCTGATAGAGATTGTGCTGGAAATTGTATGTTGGAAACGATCCGTCCATTTTGTACGTTAAAATTAACTGATTTTATGTGTTAATTTGAATTCTTGTTTTAATTTTAACGCAAGAAATCTCTTGATTTTAACGTACAGCAAAAATGGGCGACCATTTCCAATGCCAAATTTTCAACTGTATACACGGAGAAAAATGGATTTGGAATAAAGAGCACCCAGTTTCTGGCGTTGTGTGATCGACTGTGTGGCACTGGAGTGACGACTCGAATTTTTGCAAAATATTGCCATACACAAGGTAGTATTTCATTCTCCTCGAATGTACGGCAAAAAGTAATACGATATCGCATATTTTAGAATAATTTGTTTTTTTTTTCGCAATAAAGCCAACGGATGTATGGCGAAAAATAAAAAATAACTTTCCTCTATATGCACGTTATTAGCTGTATTCCAAAAGATGTCAAATTATTTTAAAATATATTGTATCAATTTTTGCCATATGATGGGAACGAAATGCTATCTTGTATGTCAATAATTTGCAGAAATTCGAGTTCTCACTCCATTACCGCACAGTCGATCGCGTAATGCCAGAATCTGGGTACTCGGTGTCATAATCTGAGCTCTCAGTGCTCTTCATTTCGAATCCATTTTTCTCCGTGTATGCATCACCCAACAGGTACTACTGATATAACCAGTAGAACACTCATGTAAGAGAGGCCCACGTCGAATACTGTTAACCCCAAATATCGACCTAACGAACGTTAAAAACATCGGTAGCTGCTATTTCATCCGGTACCAACGTCTACACAGTCCGCGACAGCCGATAACGAGATCGGATAACATTTTCAAGGGACCAAGTCAGACTGCGCGTACCGACAAACCTATGCGATCGAGAAATAAGATATCAATGCGGTACGGCGAGTCGAATATATACGTACCACAGACCCGAGTAGACGTTCACGTCGAAAGTCTCGTCATGCTCCAACGGCGATATAGAAACGACCTATACGCGAACATCTCATTCTCGAAGAAGGTCGAAGGGGACCATGCGCGTCGTCATAACCGAAGATTATACGACGGCGCGCGTATAATCTCTAAACGGGAAGAGAGCGAGTAGTCGCGAGAAGGATATCCCGAAGAGGCGACGCGACGGCCTCTCGATCGTTAACCAAGGTGCATCGCGAGTCCTTGCAACGCGTACACGAATGAGTACCTACCCGGCCAGACGTATAATGTGTAAATTTTGCAGTAACTTTACGAAAACCTACATCACGGCGTGCGGCAACAGTGTGTTTTTTACTCGTCCTCCCTTAGCACTGCTATTCATTTAATTGAATGATGAAATTACCTTTCGGAATTAATAGGCAAATCTTGAACGTTACCAGTTAAATTTGTGCACAAATTTGTTTACAACGTTAAATTTAGATCACGTCACGATCTAAATTTAATGTATCATTTTTGCAATTTACATTTGTAACAAACGATTGCTGTTAATTTTTCGTAAAAATGAAAAAAAAATCAAAGCAGCTCTAACTCGTCACATGCTGTGAACCAGGAATGTCTGACCGGATACCCCAGTGCGAGGTAGACGCCAGAATCCCTCCCTGTCTCTCCATCTCTTTCTCTCTCACCCCGTAGGCGGTACCAACGGGATACGTGTTCTGCAACAGTATCTGGTAGCGGCAGAGATACGAGATAAAGACGCTGAACTCGGAGAACTGGGTCGCGCAAAAATAACTTTCGATCGACGATGGGCGAGGCGTCGTTAAACGGCCGGAGACTCAAAACGAGCCGCCAGAAGGAGCCTGAAAGGCACGGGCAGTCGGGAGATATCAACGATTCCCTCCTCGCCCGGACGATGTCGTCCCGGCGAACAGGTGGCATGCGGCTGGTTCGACTCTCGTGGAAATGTTATGCCATTCCCGACGCACTCGCCGCTCGATAATCGCGAGGCGACCACCGTGAGCAGGACGACTGTCTGCACTGGGAGCTCTGCGTGTATTATGCACGCTGAACGCGCGTCGAGTGAATAGTATACGAGCGTTTATTCTTTCCCGCGCGTCCCTGGAGTACCTTTTTTTCCCACGGGCGATCGCAACGACTTCCTGGGCGTGCACGGAGAGAGCGTAAGGAGGAGCTCTCTAGCGCGGGCACGAGAGAAAGAGGAGCTATACGTACATATATGTGTATACACATCGCGTGGCGGACTCGAGTTTTTAAAAACCACACGGATCCCCGCCAGCGGAAGGAGGGGGAGAAGGCGAACGAGGCGAGTCGAAAGGACGGCAAGAAACGACCGCGAAAACTCGAGTGCGTTAGATTCCGCGTCTCTGGCTGCCGTGACGCGACGGTAGGCGGCGCGCCGGGTCCGTTTCACCCGGGTAATGACACCTCGGAGGCCCCTGCGGTCGGGTTCCCGGTAGACCATTACCGCCCGATCCGTGAGTAGGTGTGCGCACACCCCGGCGTCGAGCAGCCCCTCGAGCGCGACCGCCGAGCCTCTCCTGGAGATTCGGTAGAGTTGCGTGAGGCCCCTTTCTTAAATCCTTCGCGCGGCGCACTCGGATGCGTCGCGCTGAGCGCATCGAGTGGATACCTATATAATATAAATCCACGGCGAGAGAGGAAACGCGCGTATGGATAAGCGCACTCGAAGACGAGACGCCGAGGCGCGGACGCGTCCGAGCGGTGGCGAGCGAAGACGAGGAGAGAAGGAGAGGGGAGACTCACAAAAGTCTTGGCTCAATATTTGTAGTCGACGCGGGGGCTCCTCGTCCGCGACTTCGATGTAAGCGCGGTGAGTCTCCGGGGAGTCCTAACGTCTCGGCAAACAGTGCAACCTCGCTCCCGCCTTTCGCGGATTGTTGACTCAACCTCCTTCTGCCTCCTCTTTTCAGCCCCGTCTCGCGAACCCTTTCTTTCCTCGTGGTCTCCTCTCGATGCAGGATCTCGTAGTCGTATCCTTTCACCGCGAGTCGGTTGCTCGGGTAAATCGTCTCTCCGCCGATCGGCGTACGGCGAAATGGGTATGCATCAAAATTGTAACTATAGATCGCACGTGGACTTCACCCGGAGCGATACGGTTCGTTGCGGTACCTACTCTACTTCCGGCTGGGGTGAGCGCGCGCGCGCAGCGTCGAAGCAGATCTCCGCGGCGTACTCGATGATCGGTTTAGATCATCGGTGCGCCCGGGATGTGCGCGCTTCGATCGTCGCACTGAGAAAAAAATTGTACTTAATCGAAATAAACATATCTTTGGATAGTCCTGAGAGCACATTTATTCGATTAGAATGAATATCGAGAGTGGACGAATATTGATATTATTGATTTAATTGAATGTTATTCGGATCGAGTCGTGCTTTCAGGACTATCCAAAAGCACGTTTATTTCGATCTCAAGCAAATTTTTCTCTCCGTGCAACGAACGTCGACTCCTCGATTAGGAATTTTTTGCACGTTGCGACGTAGAATAATTTTTCGTATTTGACACGCACACAGCTCGTTTAACATTCCGAATTTGTATCTCGGTGCCGTCGCGACGAAACCCCGGTGAGTCACGCGATCGAACGGCACGAGTTCGGCGGACGCAAAATCGAGAGCGCAATGGCGTTCGGCGGGTGAAATAGTCCCGCGGCCCGGGGGGGCAGGGCCCCGGTCGAGTTCTGCAAAACGCAAAAGGATGAGATTCAGAAGGGAATTATGCAGATTGCAGGCTTGCCTCTGATGGGGCCTGATGGGGCCGAGGCCTACGTGATCCAACCACGACGTGCCGGGCATATCGGTATCCATCGTCCGGCGAACGCACGTCGTGTGCAGCGTGTGTACACCCATCGCGTCCCTCGTCCTCGTCTCCGGCGGAATCTACGCCGCGGAGAATCGAGTCCGATGAACGCTGGAGAAATCCGGGGAATCCCGAGAGCTCCCGCGTCCGACGCAACCGAAATTCCTTCGTTTCCCTCTATTCGCCGAGAACCGTTTTAGAATCACGGCACGAGAGATCGCTCGACGCTTCGGCGCAGAAAGCAGGCATCGGTGCGCGCTCTCTCCTCGGGCACTCGCGCGTCTCGAGTGAGAACGCTTCCTCCGCGTGTGCAAGTCACGCGCGAGAAGTAAGGCGAAGCGGCTCTGCGGCGGCTCGTTGGCCGTTGTGGTCCATATTTAATGACAGCTACGACCTTTAATAGCTGCGAAATCACCGTGACGTCGAGTTTCGCGGCTCTTCGAGGCACTCCCCTCCCGCCCCTACCCTCCCTTCCGCGCCAAGAATTCTCCTCGGGCCGTACGACAGGTCCTGGCGCGGCCCCGACCCCCCCACCCCCCTCCCTCTCCATCGTAGAGATCCTCCGGGCCGATCGGCAATGTGACACCTCGGCGCGACGAGGCGTGAATTGGTCGTGACAACGGCCTAACGTCTCGCGCGCCGTTCCGTACAATTCCCCTTCTTTATTTTCATTCTCCGAAGATGGCTCCGGTTCGCGCGGCACGCACAGCACACGCACGCGATCCGGTTTACCTATCTCGTCCAATAAACATCAGCGAGCCATCAGGGGAAGTCCTAACGAAGTCCCGGACACTCGCTTCCTAAGTGGTACCGCGGGTGACTCTCGACTGCGGTCTCTCGGTCTCTCCCCGGACTCGCTCTCCTCTTCCTCCACTTCCATCTCGCCGCAGGATTGACGGACGCGTCACCGGATTTTTTCCCTCCCCGCGTATTTCCACCCAACGCGCACCGCTACGACCATCGCGGCGAGCGGCAGCGGGTCTCCTTCTTTGCTCCTCTCTATGTATCTTGCAACGACTCCGCGCGTGTCCCCTTCTTGCGCGCCCGTAGCGCGACGCGATGAACTCTTTATCCCGCCGGGAAGTCGAACGCGGACCGCGCGGTGAGCTTCGCGGAATACGCGGCGTCTGTATAAGTGTAACAGCTATACCGGTCCTCTCCACACGTCCCGCGCCGCCTCGGAGACACGGGGCCCGTCCGCGAGGCACGTACGACGAGGTGGTACTCCAGTTCCAGATAAATTGAGACGTTTGGTGACCCCGCGCGCACAGCGGTAAGTCATAAAGTGGCGTCGAGTTTCTTTCCCGGACGTTGTCCCGATGGCGGAAAGTGCGATTGGGGCTTTTGGCTGGCTCTTATTATTTTTTTTCATCGACACGATATCGAGAGGTGAAGTTATAGGGTTGATCAATGAGAAATTTCATTTTTTTTTAGTATATCTGACGTGTGACTTGTAGAAAGACTGACGAATCGTACACGATTGGAAATTTTCTTTTGGAATCGGTCCACCCATTTCTTTACGTTAAAATCAACCGATTTTTTCTGTAAATTTAACATTCTTTATGTTAATTGTAATACACAAACATGTAGGATCAACACGGAGAATCGGTTGATGTTGACATACAAAAATGACTGGACCGATTCCAACTGTGTATTTGTAGACGCGGTTAAAGCAACCGCAACAAAACGATACTCCAGTTTCGGATAAACGAAGACGTTCGGTATAACCCCGCACGGGAGATCATCACTTCATTCGCTCGCGTCGACTTCCATTCCCGGACGCCTTCCGCAGCAGGATCGAGAGTGCCAGATGCCGCCACCGCGCCGCGCGGTGATTTCGCGCCGGTAATTATTTCTTTTCTACGCCAGAGGTGAGTCAGTGGTGGGTCGCGAGGAGGGAGTCGAGCTATCCCCGCAGCTACACGGTATCTGTGTTCCCGCGGTAACGAGTTCCGGGTTCAGCGCGAGGACGACGGAAATCGTAGGTGCCCGTACACCGCCGGGATCGCCCCTCACTGTGAAATCCGGCGTTCTGGACTCGGCGTCTACTAATCGAAAATCTAATTAAAGGCACCAGGTGGTCCCGCCGACCGCGCGGGTGTCCATTAAACCGACAACGCCGCGAGATCGTAGCCGCTCGCCTAGGAATGGCCGCGCGACCAAAGGCGTTTCGAACGCGACCAGAGAAGGACGCGTAACGTCACACCCCGGTGGGAATTTTGGGAACGGTCCTATTCGACGCGTTACGGGCGAATGATCGGATCGAGCAGACGCGCGAGTGGCACAAAGAAACGGAGCGTCGGGAGCAAAAGTGGAAGCAACAGCGTCGGCGGCGTGTAATTATGTTTTTACGACGGTAATCGCGGCTCCGCCATTTCGGTGCACCTCGCCTTCTCGTTCGCTCGAAAGCGCGCGGTCGGTCGTTTTAACGTTTCGCGAAAAGCCCCGAGGAGTTGAAGCGTCTGCGCTGCGAATTTTCGAAGCGGAATTGATATACGAGACGTTTCGTGTATCTCGACGCATGTGGTCAGAATACACTTTCTTTGCATATATTATAACGAGATGAAGAGAACGTCGAACACCTCGGATATCGAAATTTCGTTGTACAAATCACGATATCCCCCCCCCCCCCGTCCCTTCGCCCGCTTCTTCGGCATCCTCTTCAGCTTCTCCTTCAGCATCCAACCGATGTAACTCGACCGACCCGATCGCCACGACGCCCCATTAACTCCGCCATCGCCGTCGACCGCAGGAATGTCAGGCACCTACAACCTTCCGATCGTCTCTTTGGTCACTTTTCCACGCTTCCGTGGTCGCGGCGGCACCCCCTCCGCGCGCGCGGCTGTGACTGCGCGCCGCAAGTGCGCGCCAGCACCTATGCCTAACCTGACCCAAGGCGACGAGACGCGGCGCGATCGGCAACGGTACCACGCGAGAGTACACGCCGCTTCTTCGAAGCGAGACCATGTGGGGGCTCGGGTTCTTTTACTACGGTTCGTACGCGACAGGAAGGCGGGGAGATCGATGCCGCGCTGCGGTCGCAGCGTCGATTCCCCCATCCGATCTCGATCCGGAAATAACCCCGCTCTCGATATCGTGACTCTCAAAGCGAGCGGCTCCCCGGCCGATTTCCGTAACCGACTAATTAGCCCGCGTCGCTGATCGTGAAGAAAGCCACGAAACGATGGTCGCCCGGACGATGATGCCGTAACGTGTCGCGCGGTTGATAACGAGCGATAAAGTTAGGCAATAAATAACCGTCGACTCTCGCCTAATTGCCGGACATGAGCGCGACCGCCGTAAGCCGACGCGTCGTTTGCTTTACAGCCTCGATCGACCGGTGCGAGACAAACAAAATTGTAAATCAAGAGCGTCGTCCCTTCCGAGCTTCGATATGCGCGCGTCCTGAGGGACGCGCGAACCGGACCGGCCTGAGGACCGCCTATGACCCCCCGAAAATCCGATAAAAACTTGCCTGCGACCTCGGTATTTATTTACGCGCTGTTATTTATACCGAATAATGGCGTCGATTAGACGTCCCTTTGCTTCCTTTTCTGGCGTCGACCCATACGCCGCGAGCCGAGCGGGCGCTCCCGCCGCAGGTAGCCGTGCTCGGCGCGCGGAGAGGGATACACGCTGAGCTCTCCGGGAGAGAGAGAGAGAGAGAGGAGAGCGCTGCGGACCGCGCGTCCCACCGGACTATAATTTAGAGAAAAATGTTGTGCTCCGGGGCCCGCGGGGCCCTACTTTTCGTGCCCACCCTCTATTATGCCCGAGCCGCGCGCGAGCGAGTCCGAAGAGGCCCCGCAGCATCCGCGATCCATTCGCAGCTTCCAAGCGAGGTATAGGTTGTGGTAAACGCCGCGCGGTGGAAGTTTCGAATGAGAAATAATCTCGCCTGCGCGCTAGTTCGGGAACGATTTTCGAGCGATCGACTTTCCCTGGCGGACGCTTCCGTGTCCGAGCGACGACCCCTGACCTCGTCCACTTGTCGCGGACGATTCCGGTCCGAGTGAGACCGACTCTCCCGCCGGACGAACATCTCCGCCGCGTTCGAGCGACGACCTCCGATCTCATCCGCTCCTCATGGATCGTACCTCTCCTGTATGCGTACATACAGAAACACCCGTCGATCGCTCGTAAATCGATCCGACCTCTCGCGCGTAGCGTGCCCCCTCCCCCCTCCTCGTCCCGTATCGTCGGTCGGCAGAAACTTCAAAAGGTCGCCGGAATAAAACGCTCGAACGTAGAAAATGACGGCGGGTAATCCGACGAGATGAAACAGCTTGCGCCTTGGCCTTATGGCGTTTAGCCGTAGCCCCGCGCGCGGCCCAGGCCTCATCAACGACGTTGATGGGGCTTCCATATAACCCAACACGTGGTGCGTCGGTGTACAAGGGAGCGTTCGAAGCGACCACGCGAGAGTATACGACATTCTCTCCTCTCCGGCGCGCGCAATCAATTCCCTCTCCGCGCGGCCAGCGTTTGGGTTATTACCGGGGGCCACGCGGCGGCGGCGGACCCGGAGAGGAATTCGACGCCGCGGCGGTTGCGCGATGCATAGAAGGTGGACCCTGCACTGCGAGTGATGCGGGCGCTCGTCTGTCGATGCACGGGAATGGCGCGTAGAACGGCGCGTTTTCACGGAGAACATAACACCCGCTGTTCCCTGTCGTTCCCACACCGAGAACCGCGAATCCGTGTCGCTCGTGGCGAGGAGCGGTGATTTCTGGATGTCAGCGCGGTGGCTGCGTGTGGCGAAGCGACGAAGGTCGTCCTGTGCGGCGTATATCGAGCGCGGTCGGGAGTTTCTGCGGTGGCGAGCCGGGTCTGCGCGATGGAGGATGGACGTGGGTACCTGTTCCGAGTACCTGGTACACGCGCAGATATACAGATATACGCGTAGAGCCGAAATTTCACGGAGAACACCCACAGCTTCCCTTCGTTCCGCCGCTGAATCACACGAGCAGCCACGTGGCGGCGGCCAAGGTGAGACGAGATGATCTCCACGGAATGAGAGCAAGACGTAAACTGGGAGGAATGGAGACGGCGTTTCCGAGAGTATGGGAAGCAGAGACCATTAGACTCGCAACAAATTCCGAAATCTATATAGCCGCCGTAATTTAATCCGCTCGAGCGTTGACTAATTAGTAGCGAAGCTACCGCGACCTCTCCCCTGTACCCCGGGATCGTAGAAGGCCTCTCGGCCGCCGGAATGAATTCCGTGTGAAGGGGGAACTCGAACGAACGATCTCGATCCGCTCGAATTCGGTGCCGATGTCACTTGTACGACGGGAGATTCGTATAAGTGCCGTCGAGAATTATGGTGCCGTTTTCGAACGCGCGGAGAGACGGAGAGAGGGAGGTATAGATAACATCTTCCATAAAACCAACCGAGAGGCAATTTAACCATTATACCGAATCTAATGGTTATGGTGCACGACTTTCAGGTCCTCACGAATGAGAGAAACCGGTGGAATTCCTCTTTTTTTCCTCTTTCCCCCCGTTCCAGCAGAAGGAACAGCGCGGCAGCAGCGCGCTGGAGGATCCCGGAGGCTCGCTCGTTACTTTACTCCTGTCATTTCCTGTCTCCCGCGCCGCCGCGCGTCGCCTTGTTCCAAATTACAGGAGCGCATA
The DNA here is from genome assembly GCA_963678675.1 of Xiphydria camelus. Classification (NCBI taxonomy): domain Eukaryota; kingdom Metazoa; phylum Arthropoda; class Insecta; order Hymenoptera; family Xiphydriidae; genus Xiphydria; species Xiphydria camelus. The sequence goes on along the minus strand of OY783192.1, from coordinate 34,935,391 downwards.
CCGGGCGCCGAGTCCTCTCGACATCCCGCACGGTGGTCCGGCGTTTCTCAAAAAATCTCGGGGGGCGATACTTCTAATTTCCGTGGGGTAGGAAACGCGTGCGTCGCGTCGCGTCCTCTTTTTTGCTTTCTCTACTACCCTTCTCTCTCTCTCTCTTTCCGTCTGGGCGTTGGAGTTCCAATTAGAGCTCGATTAAAGGTTAATTATAATCGGTGCCCGCGAAACCTAGAATCATCTGGAACGAAGAAAACACTTCCTCGGCGTTCGCCTGATTCCCGCATTCTCGGACCAGAACTTTCCAAGCCTCGTTTTCACCGAATAATAGAAACCTAATTATCGTCCCAATTGTTATTATGAAATAAAATCTCTCCGACCTCTCGACTTCTACGTAAGCAATACCGCTCACGAATTTCTCAGAGAGAGACTGAGAAATTGTTTACCACTGGTTCCCTCACCAATTTGTTTCGAGGATTAGATACAAACTTATACATATATAGGTACACGTGTGGGCACAAGCGGACCGACTGGTTCGGAATGGACGTCGAGTGAAAAAATGCCACCGCTGCGGAGCGGAACGGATACGGACCGGCGAGCGTGCCTCTTAATTTAGAAATTATCGTATAGACGAATGTAACGTCACGAAGAGCCGTTTCGACATGCAAAGGACTCACCGTCTCGTGCGATCGTTCCTGGGACTCTCGCTTGACCCGTGTGTTAAGAGGACCGCGCACATCGCGCCCACTTCCAGTTTCCATTATAACGCCATGCTGGGAAATGTCTAACACGTCCACTTGGATATCGATTCCCCGGAAAGAGGCGGAATTTCAAGAGGTTTTCGATGTAAGATATAATTCGAGAGGATGTGGATATTTTCGATGATTTCATCGAATCCTTCCCTAACAAAAATTTTTCTCTGCCAAACCTCTACCAGCTCTTAAAGTTGGAACATTTTCGCAGAGAAACGGCAGACTTTCAGCAAAGTTTTTCGCGGAGATTTGGCAGTGAAAAATTTCCATTAAGGTTGGCAACTACTTCTGAACTAACTGAACCATTCGTTATTGCGATATAACATCGGAATACCGAGGGTGCGTACCTATATACTGCACATTCAGGGTAGCTAGAGTTACCTCGAAGGGTGCACACTCGGCAATTACACCCTGTTATTGTTACGCTGCAATAAGGGCGTATACGCGAGCTCGTGCAATTTCTCACATGTGCGTTCGCCGCTGTAACGTATCGCCGCACAAGCCGGCTCGCGCTCGGGCCACGTAGGTTACCTACATGTATGCGCGCACGTGGAGGCCGTGCGCCGTGCGAGAATTATCGTTGGGAAAGTCGCGGGGGAGGAAAAGGCGTTGACGGAGCTTTACCCATAGGTACGTGATTACGACACTGTATCTCGGTGCTCGATCGTTTGAGCTTTCTCCCGAGATTTTGTCAAAAATCGAAATCTCTGGAATCGGTCGCACGATCATCCTATCTTAGGCATTTTTTCGCGCTGATTACAATTGATTTTGTGTTAAAAAAATTATTTTTTCACGAAAAATCATCGATATCTCGGTCTTCCTTTGAGATTTCATCGATATAATAGCGATTTTCGGAATCAGCGTCAAAAAATACATCAGATAGGGCGGTCGAGACTCGCAACTCCGAAGATTTTCATTTTTGCGAAAAATTGAAATAATGTTAGACGGGTAAAAAATCGAAATATCTGGAATCGATCGCTGATCCACCCTATTCTCATGTATTTTTTCACGTTAATTACAAAAATCATGGTCATTAGGTCGATATCCCAAAGAAAATATGAGATATTGATGATTTTATACGCGAGAAAATTATTTTTTCCTACAAAATCACCGATATCTCGATATTCTGTTAGGATTTCATCGATAAATCTATTATTTTCAGAATCGTTGTAAAAAAAGTACATAAGATAGGGTGATCAAGGGCTCGATTCCAGATTTCGATTTTCGCGAAAAATTGAAAAAAAAAGTCAAGGCTTTTACAAATTTCAATTTTTAGCAGAAATTGGAATCTGTAAAATCAAGCGCTCGACCATCCTGTCCTATATATTTTCTCGCGCTGATTACGAAAAGCATGGTTATCAGGTGCCGATATCTCGAAGGTAATATTTGTTCACTTCACCCTTCAACCGGAAATCATCAGCTGTAATTGCTGCAAGAGAAAAGTCTCTCTATCCTTGGTAATTACCGCAGTTTCTAAATATATATTTAGCTGTTACACATTTTCCAATATGCAATTGGAAATAAACTGCATCGTCTTGCATCAACGATTACAAATTACAATCGATAACGCATCTCGCCCCGTAATTTTCTACCAAAGTTACGTATATCCGTGCTCGAGTCGATGAGATCGAGATATCTTGCGCAGGGGTTCCATAAATGACTGGAGCAAGCAGAGCGAGGGAGAACTAGACACATTACTATCAATTAAAAGGATAGTCCCCGAACATTCCAACGGGAAATGACTAAAAGGGCCATAAGGGACCTCGCGGAAACAGAAACGGTGGGGTATCCATAGCGCAAGAGCCTACCTATGTATAATCCCTCATAACGCTCGCGCGTAAAGGTGTTCCGAAGGTATAGCTACGAGAATAGCTACGCAAATAATATAGGGAGTAAGAGTAGGTATATGCTAATTCCCCTAATGCCACTACCGTTCATAACGTCGTTAGCGCGCTAGGTGTACGGGGGTACGCCGTAAGGAATACCTAACGTAACCAACCCCTCGAACACACGGGGTGTGTCTGAGAAAAACTAATCCTTCCTAGCCCTTTTCCTTCGTGAATCGTAAAACAGAGTTACGACTTGCCGTACTGTAATAAAATAATATTGTAAAAATCGAGAGAATGGTCATTAAAGGAAAAAAAAAAATTTTCAACGTCCACTTTTTCCAAAGAAAAAGAAAAAATCCAGCTTTCCCTTCTCCCAAACGTATAAAAATCGTAATTGTCGGTATCTATCCACGCTGTATGTGCCAACAGCCTCCCTTAAATTCTCACAATATTACAGACGTATGCGACTAGACGACGCGTACACATGAATATGAATGAAACGGAATATTTATCGCCCTTCGGCGCCCGGCTATAATACTTATGATTGGTTAAGGAGCGACGAAAATGAAAGAAAAAAAGTACAAGAAGAAAAATTGGAAATCGAAGCAGCCAAGAATTCGTGAGACGGGAGAAAGGGACGAGAAAACGAACGAGGGAGAGGCGAGAAGTCGAGGCAGTCGAAAGCGCGTAACACGTTCGCCGCCCTTTATAAATCCGTTTATCGCCTGCCGACGATATAAAGTCAATTTATCGTCGCTCGTCGGCCATGAAGAGACGACGGGTCGACGACGTGCAGCCTCGTCGTGCCAAGTGCTGTTGTTCGCCCGTTACGGGACACCCGGTGCACACCCCTGCGAAGGGCGCGGGGGATAGCGGAGCACCTAAGGAGGGCCTTGGTCCGGGCGAGATGAGTGAAAATTGTCCGCGGTAAACACCAGCGAGAGAGAGGAGAGGAACGCTTAACGCTCTCTTAAATTTAAGCAAACGTTCGCTTATTTTTTTTCACCCACCCTGCGCGCACCCTTCCTCGCGAAGCTCTCGCCTTCTTCTTATTCCGCGCCGCTCCCCCCTCGTCTTCGTCCTCCGCCGGCATCCTCCGCGCGGGAATGCTACTTAATTCCCCGCGAGGAAGCGAAGCTAATTGTCCAGCGGCGCTTCGCGAGCATTGTTGCGAGAATCTACGATCGCCGTAACGACGGAGTATTAAGGGGTTCGACTTACTCTTTCTCTTTGACTTTGATCCTCTTTTACTGTTTCTTTCTGATTCGAGTTCGCATTCGCTTCTACGTGTCTCTGTCAAATTCTTTCTGGATGGAGGAAATTGAGGGCAGTAGAAACATCCGTAGAGGAGGTGAGTTCTCGAAAAAAATCTGAAATATATTATAGAGTAATCGATGATTTTTTGAAGCAAGATTCTTTTTCCGTCGACGTGAGATATCCTGTATATGTGCACAGTTGGAAACGTTGTATCCAAATCGGTCCACCTGTTTTTTGTATTTTAAATTCAACCAATTTTAGCGTTACATATGATACAACATTTCTCGCGTTTCAATTAACGCGAAGAATATTAAATTAACACAAAAAAACACTTGATTTTATCACACAAAAATAGGTGGATCGATTTCGACGTAATATTTTTAACCGTATACACATGTGCATGCAACCTGCAAGAGTAAATAAATAGGAAAGAAGCACATACATATATACGCGTATGCGCGTCAAAACTTTGGTAGGTACTCAACGACGCATATAAATACGTACATTGAGAAAAAAATGTACTTGATCGAAGTAAACGTGCCTTTGGATAATCCCAAGAGCGTATTTATTCGATTTAAATGAATATCGATTTGATTCAAATAACATCTAATTAATCCAACAATCTAATATTTGCGTCCAACCGATATTCATTTAAATCGAATAAATACGCTCTTGGGACTATCGAAAGGTACGTATATTTCGATCAAGTAAATTGTTTTCTCAGTGTAGGTATCCTGCGAGCAGCATCGTTCCGCTGACTAATTTACTGATTGATTACGCGCCTCGCTCGCTCGCCTCGCCGTGTCATCCTTCCCGATGATGTCTTCGGGGCTTCGAACTCCCGTTTCGCTTCCTCTGCGGAGGAACGCGTGCGGTCTCCCTCTCCTTCTCCGGCTCCCTTCTCTCGCGCCCTCGCTACGTGTCACGCGTGGGCACGATTAACGTACGTAACCGCGGTATAATAACGAGGCCCTATTGATTTTGAACTGGTTTATGCGGATGAGGGTCGGAGGGGATTCCCCGGGCTTAATGTGGCACGATGCCACGAGGCGGCTCCGCGTTATCTCGAGACAGACTTCGAGGCGGTATTACACGCCGGATTACAACGCGGCGGATCTTCGAACTTTCGCGTCGCCGGTTAGTTAACTTCGGGGGCAGGAATGTGGGTATCGTCTGATAAGTCGCGTCGCGCTCCTGGGCTCCTCCCCCTCTCGAAGGAGGCGGCCGGGGGAGGGGGGGGGGGAGAAAGCGACGCGGGAGAAGGAGAGGTGGGGGCATCTCGGTGGCCGTAGGCTAATTGCGGGGCACCGCGCGATGCGAGAGTTTCAATCGTCGCCCGATTAAAGGGAACCGACAAATTCCTCGCGCCTCGGCCTCTCCTTACGCCTTCTCCGCGGGTCCCAAAACGCCCCAGCCTCCGGAAGGACCACGGAGAGAGGCACGCGTCGCGCCAAGGGGGTACGAAAATGTCTCGACATCTGCCGCTGCAACCCCGTCCTCACCCTTCGCACGCCGCTGTGGAAATTATTAATCCTGTCGGAAATAGTAAATCATATCTCTCGCCAGAAGCTGCGAGGCGCGGGAGGAAGAAGGACGTGTGGGAGGGGGAGGGAAAACCGGTGGCTCGCCTTCTCCGCGCGGCGCTGCCTGCAGCGGGGACCCTGATTTAGCGTCTTTACTCTCGAACCCTTCCTTCTTTCCCTTCGAAAAGCCCTCCCCGAGAGATTCACGCGCCGCGAGTCGCGCGGGAAACTTTTGCCGGGCACTCTCTCTCGACGCGCGACTTACGTATGATTCACGATCCGGCGGAGAGGCAGCGGTGAATTTCTCCTCTTTTTTTTGTGGGGACCGTTCTCACCACGATTTATAACACGTATATAGCAGACGTTGAAAGAGATATTCTTAAACTTCGAAACGACCGTATTAATCGCGCGTGCTTTTCTCGAAAAGTCGAATTTTCCCGTAAAAATTCCTCGCCCGAACCAAGTGCCAATGAAAGATTCGCTAAACTATTATACCACCAGGAATAGCTGTAACGCGCGTTGAACAACCCATCCGGCGGTTCGTAATCTCCGTATCGCGTGTGGTCCGCGCTACCGGCGTTGATTAGGCGTTTCCAGGATTTCTCCGGCGAGATTCACCCACGGTCCCCACGAAATCGCGAGCGGAACGAACGCGGGACGAGCAATTTTCGAATAATAAAGAAACACCCGGAAAGAACCAATCGGGATTCGTCGCGGCGCTCGGAGGAAGCGACGACGAGAAAGGAGTCCTCGCAAAAAGTCCCCGGGAGGAAGAAGCTCGTCCTTAGAGCGCGATACCATAACGCCGACGCGGCTGAGACGCGGAGGAGGACTAGCCGAAAAAACGTGGGGCATGACGGAGGCGAGAGGGGACTTAATTCGCTGTCCTCGTTCCGGCGTAACTGCGTCTCGTTACAGCTTCGTTCCAGAATCATGCGAAGTGCCGCATGCGAGCGTGAAGTATCGTTCGCCAAATGCGCTGTGGCAAGAAGAGTTGGAGAACTGATGTTACCATGAAAGAAGAAGAAGAAGAAGAAGAAGAAGCTTTATTATGGCACTAGGGCAGGCCCTCTAAGCGCCTGTACAGAAAAAGACAGTAGAAAAGATACAGCAGTAAAATTAACAAAAACAATTGAAATAATGCAGTAACAAAAATAAACTTAAGAATAATAAGCGCAGTGAAAGAAGTAAAGATAATGAGAAAGAGAGAGAGAGAGAGAGAGAAAGAGATTGATTGATGATGATGTTTATTGCCCATGGTTGAGCAAAAGTTTGCAGTGTGACTGCATGTACAGCGTGAATAAAATAAAAATAGTGGATTAAGTAACAATAGTAATAAAATAAAATAAAATAAAATGAGATAAAATAAGATAAAAAGGAAAATATGAAATCGAATAAACTCAAATAAAAAAAAAAATAAAATAATAGTAATAATAATAATACGTTCAACTGCCTGCTGCACAGACGGCAGTACAAAGAGATATTTATTTATTTATTTATAGAGAGAGAGAGAGAGATTTAGAGAGAGAGAGAGAGAGAGAGAGAGAGAGAGAGAGAGAGAGAGAGAGAGAGAGAGAGAGAGAGAGAGAGAGAGAGAGAGAATGAATAGCTAGGGAAGAGGAAAACTAGTCCTGCGAAAGCAACCAACAGAAAAGGTTTTTCCTGAAGGCCGGTGCCGAGGGGGGAAAGAGGAGGAGGGGAAGAGACGAAACGTAGAAAATATCTTCGATTAATTACTCATGCACTGACCTCATCTCTCCGCATAATGGAATTTATAAACGCGTGCGCCAGCGCGACCCCTCGACGCGAATTCGCCCCTGCGCATCACCTCCCTCGACACGAACCCTCGGACACCCCTTTTCATCCCCATTCGAGCGTCGACTCGTTCTCCCGAGTTGTAAAAAAAAAAGAACCACCGCGCGTTCTCTCGACACGAAATTCCAGAAATTATTTTCCCAAAATTACCGCACACACGCCCTGCCCATCGTGCAAAATACTTTACCAGTAATTAAACGAGCGTAAACTCAGCGACATCTGGACATTCCCTCGAAATTTCTTCGATAAATCTATGTATAGGGTCTCTGAGAATAAGCAGGAAAAAAAAACACACACACAAGACAGGGTAATCGATCGATTGACTCTAAAATTGTCGAATTGCAGGAAAATCTCAAGAGGGAAGAGAACCCGGAAAAGTCAGGGGAGTCTTACATTCAGATTTCACTATAGATACCGCGACTTTTCTCAATTTATGTAACTGTACAATAACTCCATTTCCCCTACCACCACCCGTCGCCCACCTCATCGCCCGGCAACCGTAGGAATGCAGTCAAAAATCAACCGTTTCGAATGCTCCGTCGGACCCTGAGGTATGATTGGTACGACTCCCATGGTGCTCATTCGAAGCCATCCCCTGCATCACACACGCAGGCATAAACCGTCCATACTCGCGTGGCTCCTCTCCGTGGCCGGTGTGTGCGTGGAGGACGCGGCAGAGGAGGCGAGAGCGGGCCTCTCGCGTGGGAGGGCTGCGCTCGACACGCTTGTATCCCGAGGTATTAATTATACGACGGTCCGACTTGCAACCCAATTTAGAAACGAGGACCTCGTTTGCATACGAGAACTCGCCCCTCCGCGCGGAGGGATTCGGCGAGGTCCTCTCGGAAAAATTCGGCGCGCGAAAAAAAAAAAACGATCCGTCGCGAGGAGCGCTTTCGCCTGTCGTAAGCATCTCGAGATTTCGCCGTGCCAGAGGGTGGCAAAACTCTTAAGCGAAAGTGTAAGCGGCGTCTTTAGGGTGGGCCGAAGGAGAGGGCTTTTCGCAAATCCCCGACCGCGACTCCTTCGACGTCGCTCGGTCTCGGCGATATAACGTTATGAATGCATAAAAACTCTCGTAAACCCGAAAGACTTCCCCTTCCGCTTCTCGGGGGCTGAAAACGTGAAGAGGAGTGAGATTGTTGAAGCGACATTTTTTTAGAGGAATTTTTCTACAGCGCGAGATGACGTTCGCTGAGGGGGTTGGTCTGGGTGAGGGGAAATACCAAATAATCGAGATCCCGTCGAAGATATCACAATAATTTCCATCATTATCGGAGTAGCCGTCAAATTTTAACTAATCCTCGACTCTGTATATAAATAATACATGCAAATGAAACGTTAAGAGTGCCTGCAGCCTCCAGTCGACGCTCTCGTTTGTTCGCGATATCATCGCCTGAAACTTATATGGATGTCGTAAACCCGATGTTTACGACGTCCGACATCGACGTCGGTCTTTTTTTTTCACCGTCAGGCGGAACCTTTAAAAGAAAAGTACCATTGGAATAAGCGAGCAACCCGGAATCACCTTCCACCCATACGGATACCTTTCTAAAGTCGTTCGAGAGATAGAGCTCTGTTCCGTGATCCGTTCAAAGCGACGTACAAAATAGAAAATAAAATCGAAAGCTGTCTCGCGCTGTCCCTATCTCCCTTTTCCTCTCCTCGGCGTAGTAACTTAATAAGCCCTCGTCGTCTCGACGGTAATTTAATCAAGACGTATAATTAAGGGAATCACCCTCTCGACTCAAGTGGCACTTAAAGGTTTCGCGTCCATCGGGCGAAAACCCCGCCGTGATTATATGTATGTATACGTATAGGAAGCGCACGCGTGCGCCTGACGATCGACTGCCGGTCGTACGAGCGCGCGCTTTCGGTTGCCTATCGACGGGCGTCGGTAATTCCCATAACGCTTTCTCCCATATCAACCTGCCACCGCCAAACCCCTTCTCGCTGCCGCGCCCCTCGCCGACATTCTTCGCGTTTGCTCACGATTGTCAAGATTTATAAAGCGCACACGTCGCGCTACGCGATTTATCGTACGGCGCGAGGAAAAAAGCGGATAGGAAATAGTCGGACGAGATATACGAGAAAACGTCGTCGGTATGGGAATACCGACGGGCTCGGTAACGGTTATTGCGGTCTTACACGAAATTGCTGTTAGATGGGTATCGTGCGGATTGCCGGCGGCAAGACGAATGAGTCTGTGCTGCCCGTGGCCGTTCGATAAGGAGCGTAAATACTGGCAGATAAGCTGCGGTGCGTATGCAGAATGATTTGCAGTCGGGGTATAAGGTTTGTTCTCGTTACCTAGACTTTCTGCACTCGTTCTTTCATGCTACAGTATATCTACACATATTCATCTCTTAAATCGAGGAGGAAATACAGAGCATTGTTACCTCCCCTGGAGGAGCTGTAAAAATTGACGAGAGTTTTTAACACTTTCTCGGATTTTCCGATATATAGCTATAGATTTACTGCACCGTGGAAAAGCGAGTGTAGAAAATGCAGGTAGCCAAAAAAAACTTGTAGTCTTCACCGCGTATACATGTACATTTCACAAAATCGACAATACCGCGTAGAAAGACATTTCTCACGACGTTGAGAGGACCCTCCTGTGATCGGATAGATTTATCCCTCTGATTGACAGGGCCAACCCCTCACCTTTTCAACGAAATGTGTGAGAGAGAGAGAGGGGCGCCCCATGGCAACGCGGCGACGAAAATAAATGGTCCGCGATCGTTGGAACACAATGGAGCCGCTTCTCGTTGTGGGACGGAAACATAATCTTTGAAACCTTCCGCGCGCGCGCACTGAAAGGAAAGCGATTCCTCTTGCGTCGAACTCGTAGTACACGCCGAACGACGGTGAGAGATGCCTCGTTTCATCGTAGGTGGATTTCGCGTTACGAGATACATTTCCCCCCTTCCTTTTCTCCCGGGAGAAAGCCCAGAGCACGAAATATCTTATCGGCGAGTTCTTTCTCGAGAAACGATTGCGTTAGTGAATACGCCAGATAAGGCTCCATGAAATCAAACGTCGCGCACCGTCCAATATTCTGGTAAAAACGTGAAAAATAAAAAACCGAACCAACACTGACAACCCCGACTCGCATCGCAATGAAACCTCCGCGACTCCACGACGCGGAGTCAAATAGACCTCGGCGGGGCGTTTTGATTTAATCGAATACTTGTGCAAGCAGACTGTTGGCGCTTAACTAAAATGAAATCTGACGGGGCCATAAACTTGGGCGTAAGCGTCGCGGCCGGGCGTGCCGAGCGGGAGAACGCGAGTACGGTGAAAGCGCGGGAGAAAGCGAGACGGAGAGGAAGGATCTCTCGGCACGGATGCGGAGGGAGGGAGGATGGGGAAAGGGTCGCGGAGGGTGGGTATCTCGTAAAATTCACGAAGACTCATCACCGCTGCTCGGCGAGGACTGCGAAAGTTTCGCGGAGTGGCAAGGGTGGGTGGGGTTCGAAGAGGATTCGCTTAGCGTATGCTAATGCGGAATCTAGCTCAGCCCGGGGAGTTTATCTATTTTCCTAGTTAAGTTCGGCCGCTTTGACGCGACTTGACGTACGCCCCTCCGCGTCGCTCGACAGGAAGCCGGGGGACAAGTTGCGATCCTATCTGAAATTTAGGGCGAGGCTCGCGGGGAGGAAATTGAGCCGAGGATGATACGTCGGGGTACCGCGAGCATAAATTCTCACCCCTTCGAACCGCCCCTTTTTCTATCCTCTCGCTGGCGGGAAACGCGTCGGCGTCTCTTCCTGCGCGAGAGATTTGCCGGCGGAGGGACATCCGGCGATGGGGTAAGTACTGCGCGGTTCACGCGGATATTGATTTTTGTATTTTTGAGGGAGGGAGGATGGGGGGGGGGATTTGTTATTTCTCTATTTAGGATATTCGTTGGAAAATGAATTTTGGGCTCTACGCGAAACTTTATTTTCGTCCCTTCGTTTTTTTCCGATTGAAAAACACTGTGGTAGATATTTCATGTACTTTAAGCGATCGAAATGAATTACACTCGCGCTATCACGATGATGCGAAAGGAGCGAATCGATCGAGGGAGAGCGAGCGCAAGCTCCTCCTTCTCTCATAATTGTGATGCGCGTTTGAGTCGCTCGTAAAACGGAGTTTCGTCCCTGCGGGGGTTGGTTCGGGTTCTTCGTGAAGGTTTGAGGGGGGAGGGGGGGGGGGTGACACGGCTGCTGCATAGGTACCGGTGTGTAATATAGGAGCGAAGCATTTAGCTTATCGCAGGGCACTATCTGCCGGTGGCATACGCCTCCGGAGGGCTTTCCACCCCTGGCCCGAACGAGAGCGAGCGAGAGAGGGGGTGGGAGAGACGCGGCAGGATCGAGACCCCTAAATCAGAGGGTAGCCCGCGGCCGGTTAAATTTAAACCAAAATATCGTAGCGCAGTGCTACGCGCGCTCGCGCCAACTCCGCTCCGAAAACCGGACCGGAGATAAGGGGTTGCGCGCGACCGCCGGCCGCAGGGCGGATTCGCAGATTGTTATCCGTCCCTGAGCGCGTCCCGTTTCAAACTGCCCCCACCCCCCCCCCTCCCCACGGCGCAGCCAAAACGGTCCCGAGGGTGATGCGAAAAAAGAAAGGACGCTTTCCGGTAATCCCAATCGCTAATTCCCACCCCCTCCGCCGAGTCTTCCACTGATTGTCGCCAAGCTTTCGTCTCCCGCTGGGAATTCTCGAAAGAAGGAAAAGGAGGCGAACGCTTCCACCCTTCCGATCGCTAATTCCTAGCCATTTTTGTTTTCTCTCGACGTACGGCAAAAAAGAAAACGAATCTCTTTGTCCCTCGCGAAACTCCGGCTCGAATAAAGGGGATGTGAAGGGACCCGCGAGGTGTGCGCCTCGGTCGTAATTCGGAGCCGCGCGATGCAATTGCGTTAAGTCGCCAGGGAGTAGAGGAGAGAGAGAGAGAGAGAAGAGGCGAGGCGAGAGATCGATCGACCGATGCATGTGCGGGCACCTAAGCAGGCACGTGCTTAGGGGTGGGCGGGCTGTACGTGCGCACTGCCGGCACGATAACGTGGCAACGACGGTAAAGATGTTTAGGTACCCAGCGGGAGATAAAAGCGAACGGGCCGCGCTTTACGATCGGCCACTAAACATCCCCTAAATTAATTGGCCCTTCCACCTCTCCCTCCCGCCCCTCCCCAGCCGAATACTCGCGGCCGCGGCGCGTCGTAAACGAAAATGCACCCCTTTGCGCGCGCGGCGCATTGTCCTTAGCGCATCGGAGAGGAAACTGCGCGGCTGAAATACGACTCGGGATATCGACGGAGGATAAAGAGGAGGCGGGTGAGAGAGAGAAAGAGAGAGGGAGAGAGTGAAAGAAGGAGCGAGGAAAGAGGGGGAGGGCTCGATAATAAAGAAAGGGAAACAGTCCCTTTACTGCGGGTTAACTCGGGCCGTATGGACTCGGGGCGCAGTCAATATCGGACGGTAAAATAAAACGTGCCACCTATAAATACGCGGCGCGGCTGCACCCCGACGAAAGCTGGGAGCGTTTCGATACGTCGATTCCGCGCGGCAGGGCTCTCGCTCTTTTCGGGGGGCGGCGAGAGAGGGGTGAGTTGTGGTCTTGGAAAGTAGGAAGGAAATGGTCGGGAGAGTTATGTCGGAGGGGGTGGGAGTAGCCGTTACTCGCAGCGCTGTCTTGAAAGTATCGGAGCTTTCTTCCTTTCGACGAGTAAACAGAGTGGGAAATTTTGTGCTGGAATCGATCCATCCATTTCTCAACGTTAAAATCAACCCACTTTTTGCGTTAATTTGAGATTCTTCGTGTTAATTCTAACGCAAAAAAAATGTTGGATCACATAACACGAAAAATCGGTTAATTTTAGCACAAAAAAAAATAAACGGACCGACTCCAACACGAAATTTTCAGTTGTTCGGAAGACGAAGAAAATGACTTCGGGGTACAAAAGTTGAGAAAACAGCGCGAAATATGATCCATGTATCGAGAATCGGTCCTCCTAGACACTGCGATTCAACTTATCGCAGCCCGTAGTCACCCCCCTGCCACCCCATCTTCAACACACGGTAGAACCAACGCCCGGACAGCCCCGCGAGATTTTCCCGGCCACGTGCCACGGTCCGCCGCGCGAATTCCCTCGGCGCGAGTAAAAACAAGAGATAAAAAACCGGGAGAAGAGGAAAGAAGCGACAGCGGTTATGCACGCCGAAGAATTATTGCGGCAGCACGCTTTGAGGACCACGCTCGTTTCCTCTCTTCGTTGTCGTCGTCGTGCTCGCGCTCAAAGGGCGCTTTTTGCGAACGCGTTCTCGGTTGTATTCCCTTTTTTATCAAGCCGCGATGAAAAGAGGCTCGAGAAGACGGGATGACGTATCAAAAAGTACCGAAGGAGAGCAACGACGGCGGCGGCGGCGGTGAGAACCAACGGTTCGTAATCCGAACGTCTGTGGCCATCGGCGGACAAAACGTCCGCAATTAGCCGCGGTGTAACGAGGAGTCTACTTTAATACCCGGCGCGCTTTAATTACGCGAGGAAACGCAATTCAATTCGTCCGATTTCGTATTCCGCGCGGGCGTAGCCGCGGTCCTATGAATTAATTTCAAAGCCCATAAGCTCGAGCGCGAGCGTCCCCCGCATATCAATGCCAGTTAAATTTAGGGTTCCTTGTTTTTCGCGGCGAAGGAGTGAGAGACGAACGGGACGAGCGAAAGAAGAGGAGAGCGGGAGGCTGCGCGTAAAGGCGTTCGGAGGTAAATCCAGATTTAATAGAGAATCTTCTATGAACCTCCCCCCTGAGACCTGACGTCAGCATATTGCATTATCGCGTGACTTATAGGGATATCCCGTATTCAATATGGTGCTGGGGATGCGAACGGGGAGGGACCCCGGGCGGGCTGAAATCGGACGTCGAGAAAAGGAGCATATTTCAAAGCCGCGGATTCCGGCGCGCGACGGAGGTTTCCGATTAAAGGTTATTTCCTTCGGAGGCCTGCGGGGATATACGAGGCGTTCGCTCGCTCGCTCGATATTCTCGACGGTTCTCCACGCGTGCCACGTTCCGCGAATCCCGATGTGCTTTCGTACGTGCGAGGTATCGGTTAACTTCCGTGTTTCCAGAAGCATTCAATTTCTTGAACGAAATTATGAAATATCCATCTTTAACCATATACAGTATGTCCCACTGGTATATAAAACGCAAGTATTTAAATTTCCCTGACATGTAGCGCTCAGCCGGGGAGTCGCAATTTAACGTTAGTTTGCGCAATTTGTTGTATGTACATACAACGTAGTTAGCGCAATTTGATCGCCAGTGTATGGGGCCTATTAGAGACAATAACTACAGGTATAGTATTACATAAGTATGTATAATATGGTTGGATTATACATGCTTTTTTTTTAATATTCACGAATAATTAGATAAATTATCTTTCTGTACTTATATTATATATAATATTTTATATGAAATACTGCGTATAAATACATTAAACTAAGAGACGTCTCTATTTGATTAACTATATCATATTTCCTCTCTACGAAACTTGGATTCCGCGCATTGTCGTCTAAACATTAATAGATTACAATTACAATTGTTAATCTACGTTGATGGCACGCTGGGGCATTAAAATTATTATTACTGTAGAACATCGTCCGTATGTATGTAACGCAGTTTTTAACCAATTTTCAGCTTTTGAAAACTGCGTTTTGATTCGGAGCTCCTCAATTATACCTGACACGCCGATGTATAATATATTATACAATGAAGAGCTTGAAGGATCAATAAAAAATCGAAATATGCCGAAACAGTTACCACTGTGGCGAACGAAAAGTGTGTTCGCCATCTCGTGGCAGAGCGTTTCGTCGTGGAGTCGGCCCGTGGACTCGTCAGTAAGGCTAGGCCGACTCCTACGTCTAAACGCTCCGTGACTCCTCCCTGAGTGGTGGGCAGTTACGGTCTTGTATAGTAACTTGCCCGTTGTTGGACCACTAACGAGAAGCCGAGAGCCATGGGCTGTGAGCCGCGGAGTCGACGGCCGAGAGGGTCGGCGCCATCTGGCGGCAGGCCGTCGTAGTGTGACGGGTCGCCACGCTACTTTTCGCGAGACGCTCATTTCGCACATTATGGATAGATGATTGAAATAGAGGAAATGCAAGACGTCCGCAGCCTAACAATCCGCTACCGAGACAGCCTAAAGGCCGCCACAGACGCTCCAATTTGCCTATCAACTTGCTTGCACAAACTTAACCCTTAAATGCATGATTTTTTGTTTAAAAATAAAAAAATGAAAAACTGGAAGATTTTACAAAACTAATACAGGGAAAAATAAAAATAAAAATTATATTTCACTTTGAACCGTTTTTTTTTTTCGAAAAAAGGGTATGTATCCAAATGGCAACATCATGCATTAAGTACATAGTATGACATTACATTACGTGTGAAATTTTTTGACACAATTATTACGTTTATTGAAACATAATTCTACACCGCAATTCTCACACTTGGTATAGGTAAGTCCTTTGCAGTTAGGCAGCTTGCATCTCGTTTTCTTATCCCGTTGCTCGCCGGTTGTCTGCAGACTGGGACATGTCAATAATACAGTGACATGAGCGCCATGTACCAACAAATGCTTACAGCCTATTATAAAGCAATACGTAGCCCAACGGATACTCCATGCAGCAAGTCGATATTTGCTCTAGTGTGAGTTTGAAAGGTATAGTAGGCAGTGTGTTGCCGAAAAGCAACAATATGCATTTAAGGGTTAAAGTCGCGGTTAAGGCGCGGTCGTGGAACACTACCTGTGATAAAAGGCCGGGTGTCCACCGGATCGAGCCGACCACAATCGGGCCGATCGCTGAGCACTTGGGTATATCTATATATACCCAATCTGTATATATATACCGTATGTCTGTGCCCAAGCTCCCTTTTTTGAATTTCCCTGATATTTGACTTTGGTAGTGCTTGGAACGGTGCTGTAGTTAGAGTTGGCTTCAGAAGAGTGCGCTGCGTTCTTACGAGCCGTGTTTCGAAACCTGTATGATTATTTCTCATCACTTCTACACATTATTTACCATTATTTTTTTACAAATTCAGTTAATTTCGAGGTTAGACGCTTTAATCTCCCGAATTGACAGTTCCCGGGAAATCAGACGTTTTACACTTTTCGCTCTCGAAACACGGCTCGTAAGAACGCAGCGCACTCTTTTGAAGCCAACTCTAACTACACCACCGTTCCAAGCACTACCAAAGTCAAATGTCAGGGAAATTCAAATACTTGCGTTTTACCAATGGGACATACTGTATATAATATTATACAAAATTGATGACCCGAGACTCCTTTGATCGCGATTAAAAAAAGTACAACGGAACGGTATCCACGTCTTTATCTACAGAAGCATTCGATACCTTTCGTGACCTTTAAAAAAAAATTCCGAGCGAGCCGACTGATGATATTCTCCGTCGGTCACGGTCGCAGAGAAAGGAACGTAACCGTGCAGCGGCTGCGAACGCGCCGAGACGTTCGAAATCGAATCGGACGCCTCTCCGGTATTCGAGGCACGAATCCCATGGCCGGCCTTCGCCGGGTTGGGGGGTCGTGATTGAATCTACGGGGCCGACCAAGGTCCGAAGAAACACCCCCTCGGCATTTATATCCTACGATCCCACCCCCACAACCGCCGACGCCGCTGCGACGGGAATAGTTTTATTATGGCCAAGGCACGTTGACCATAACACCGAGACCCCCTGCGAGCACCGCTACGATCGTCTCGCAGTCTCACGTGCGCATTCACGGTAATGGTCGCGCGCGCGCCCACCTCCCTTCCACGCTTTCCCCCACCCTTCGCCATCGCAACCGTATCGAATCTCCTTTCAGTTTTCGAGAACGTCTCCATCCTGCCGCCGTTCCATGAAAAAGGTAAGAGGGACCGAGAAAAAAAAGTACTAAGACGCGATAGAACCTCGAGATTTGAAAAAAAAAAAGGTAGGAAGTAATCTACTTTTCGTTAATTCGCAGAGAATTTGTTGAAATAGCACGAATCATAAATTCGTATCAAATCTGTCATTTTGAATGAATCAATCAATACCGAAGTGTTTCGGAGACTAAAAAAGCTCGCTGGCAGAAATTTCCAAATTCTGAAATAATATATTGCGATTATTTTTGTGCTTTAGAAAGCGCTGCGATGAAAATGAAAACGAACCAGAAATGAAACACGACTGGAAAGCGAAGATAAAACTGACAAAAACGTCGATAAAAGTAAAACGTGATCACGAAACTTCATAAAGGGATGGTGGCGAGGGGGATGAGGGCAGATGGAGGGTCGATTAATCGCCATGGAACTTCTTGCACGTGCTACTCTAGTGAGACACGATTCGTCGCCCCCCGTTATCCCGGATGCCTCCGTCGGTCCCTCTCTGATGTACAGCGCTGTAAGACGTCCCTCTTTCTCGTTGTCGAAGCGAGAAACGGACACGAATAGTCGCCCGAAGAGTTTCGAGTCTTATCTCTCACGCTCCACGGGATTCGTATGAGACGCGGTATCCATTCACCACTGGCCCTCTTTTTCCTCCTCCGTTCGATGCTGCTGCAGGTCCCCGTGTTTCTCGGCGCTGACTGGCCCCGGCCGACAGGCAACCGCTGCTACACCCGTGCGGGCATAGCAAGCGCGTTTGCCTTTCATCAGGCGTCAGTCAACTCTGTAGCACCCACAAATTCCAAATGACCTTATCGCGCCAGAAATAAATGTCCAAACTCGTGTCAATTATACGTGAAAATATCGTGCCTAATATGTCATCCACTCGAGTTGACCTCTGCTTGATAAATTCGTCAATATCGTGGCGAAAAAGTTCGGCAAGTTGTTCCAAGACGGGCTTTTCGAGGAAAACGGCGTTTCCATTGAATCTCGCCTATCCTAACAGCTCCCGCGAGATTTCCTTCGGGATTCCACCGAGAATTCCACTCGATCCCGACCGAGACCCGACGTGCCGATAAAAAACGAACACCGGGACGCTTCCAACCTTCGAAAATCTGCATTTAGAGAGCCCCCGAATCTCGTGCTCGGGGGAAAATGCCAAAAAAAATATGACACTGACAAATTTCTCGAGCCCACTACACGCGCCTCCTCCCGCCCCTGTATTAACCAACCGTGGGCACGGCCACCACCCCTTCTCCTGCCACCCAACGATCCTCCGGGAAAAATGTCAGGTCACCAAAGTATTCGGCGAAGAATGTTTTAATATCGCCGAGAGCGCGGGCCTTTTAATATGTGAAACTTTGTCAGCCCGCCCTTTTTACGGCGCGTCCCGCGCGCATCGCGACGCTCTTTGTCGCGCGGAATTCCTCGTAATCCATGGGGAATTTTAATAAGCGCCGTTGAGACGGTATATGTATATAGGTGCGCGCGAGAAACGCTACCGCGCGGAGGGACAAGGCTTCGGCGGGGATATCGAAGGTTAAAAAAATGAGAAGAAAAAGGGAAGCCAGAGACAACGGAAGGGCGGGACTACCCATCGCGCGGTCAACCCGAGCAGGATATTTTTCGCGTGTCCCGCGGCTTAGCGAGACGAAGCTTATGGCCCCATATACGCGCGGTGAGAATCCAATAAGACGCGGGCTCTCGCGTATCAAAGTTTCGCCCGCGGTCGACCAAGTTTTGATGGGACCTCGCCGACTGAATACCAAACATCGGCGTTAGGCCCGCGGGAGGGACAATACCGGGGTATCTGAAATCTCATGGGGGCAACCACCCCTCCCGCTCCGCGTCGTACCTATATTCGAGTTCGTAACGGCGTACGATCTCGCCTCGGCGTCCACCCCACTTCCGCTTCTCTTTCCTTGGAAAAAGAAGAGATTCATTTTCAAAATACTTATACGAAAAATCGTATAAATTTAGATACGTTGATTCTACGCGGTTGAAGATTTTGCGTTGGAATCGGTCCAATTATTTTCGCGCGTTTTAATTGATTTTAATCAATCGATTCTTTGCGTTAATCTTAACACGATAGGAAGATTCGATTGATTTTAACACACGATAATAGGTGGACTAATTTGGAAATAAAATGTTTAACTACATATATTGTGCTCATCTCATTTCGACAGAAACGTTGGACTGAATAATGTACGATAAAAATCGACAGCTTCCAGCAAGAATAAAAATCACGCCGTGTTAAGATTTCTCGAGCGGTACAGGGGCTTTTTCCCTGCTAAAAGTTAGTCCACTGAAGTACAGTAACACTCTAAAGTATGTTCTTCGTGCGATGTGCAGACAACAATGTTTGACGTACAGTAGTATGTGTGTATCTGTGAGTTCAAAAATGGAGCCCAAAACATCTGGTCATGCACCTCTACGTCATGCAATGTTGCCACATTGACTTATCAAAGGTTAAATTTATAAAGAACAATTAATACAAAATAACGGGCTTCTTAATTAACGTGAAAATTGGTATAGATGATTAAAGTTAGTTCATTAAACTTGCTGTTCAAAAAATTTCAAAATTTGTTGACTATGTTTCTCAGAAATATCGCGGTTTGTTGGTTATAACCCATAAGAACACATGCTATTTTGTTATTCAAAAATCTTTGCAACGAGCTTTTTAAAAGACTTGAAAATTTAACTGAATTTTTTTTTACTTCAGTCTACCGAAAATGCAATCATTTTCAAGCATTTTTCACTATTTTTACAATAGTATAACGCTCGAGAAACCTTAAGTCCGTCAAATGCAATTTGTTCACCTGAATTAAAGGACTGGAATCCCCGCGATTATAAAAAAAAAAAGACGCTCTGTTCCTGCAGTAACGTCTTCGCACTACGAGAGGCGATGTCGCGACCCTCGCGAGGAGAGTAAAATTAATACCGGTGAAATGACTGTATAATTTAATACAGCATGCCGTGCGCGAGAGAGACGACGCGCAGCGCGCGCGCGCGCATACACGCCGGCAGAGGGTTTCGGCCCTGGCCAAACAAGATAATATTCCCGCCACGTACGCCGGTTTCATCCCTAATATACACACGTGAATGGGACATTAGCTCGGCAAAGGATTATCCGACGCGGTATCTTATATTAATCCTGATTTACGGATGCTGATATAAATCCGCGGCGGCGCGCGACAGTTTCGCTGCAGCGTTCGGCAACCCCCTAATTAAGAGGAAGTAGCTTCTTCTTTGGGGGGTAGAATTGACATTTGAGAGACGATATTATGCACAGAAATATGTTTCTCGGCATAATGAAATAAAGTTAGAATTTTTTACAAAACGAATCCCGTTTATATTGGAGGTACCCTCGTAGAACGAGATCGTCTTCGTGTTTTACCTTATCGCGGCGAATTTGATCTGGGCCCGGCAGACATTGGGCATCTGCCATCGGAGGCTGCCGGAGAAGTACTGAGACGGTGAGAGACGCATCTTTTCCTCGGTTTTCTCCTCTCCGAGAATATGAGAAACCTCCGGGGGAACGAGGTTAAATATCCAGCAAATCCGACTTTCGAAGATTTTCACCCGACCGCCGTCGCCAAAGGGGGTTGTGCAAATCATGTACAGTATAACACCACCGACGAGTGCCGCCGCTTCGCGATGCGAGAGTGACAGCACCGCGCGTATCGATCAGTCATATTTCCACTGACGAAATTTCATCAGAAGAGTTTCCTTGCAATGTCACTTTTGCGAGCAAACATTCCGATGCGTTTCACTTTCACTTCAAAAAATAGTAGCTCGACGGAAAGCACTCCAAGAGAGTTACAAATTATCGTCAGCTTTCACGAAAAAACATCCACATCGCAACCCCTGATGGACCCCTTCCACTTTGCAAGTCATCGAAAGGTTCACCGCATGTCTGTACCGATCGCGACGACTGTCACAGGAAAACCGCGCGCGCGCGCGCGCGCGTCTCCCGTGAACGGCGACGCCTTCAGGACGCCTCGGCTCGACGTCGCCTCGACGTGTTATCGTTCATTTTTTCGGCAATTTCGCGGGAATATTATTGTTCGATGCAACCGGGTAAGCGGCGGATAGTACACTAGCGTGGCTCGTCGCAATATTGAAGGGGCACACCCCTCCTCTCTAAAGCCCCGGTCTCGTCGCCCCCCTAGCACACATTCGATACGATACCAAGGGGTTCTCCGGTGATAGGGGGGTAGAGACTATGACTAAGAACGAGTCCGCGTTACACAATCGCCGCGCGGTGGTACCCGGGAGGCCGCGTTAAACGATGCGACGTTCGCGTGTCAGTCGATACGCGTTGCGCGAGCTTTCGTTGCCGAGTGTACATATGTATAAATATGTGTCCCGGTAGAGCGACGGGATGGATGTCTCGTCGTAGCTCTCTCTTTAACCGCGATTTTCTCGTCATCCGTGCACTTTTTGCTGGCATTCGTATAGAACTTTTCGATTGATTGAAAGACGATCTTGAAAAAAGAACTCTTCGTATTTCAGCTAAAAGTTCACAGGTAACGAGATAATCATGATTTAAGAAAACGGACACCAACTTCTCTCTTAGCTCTCTCTTCAACCGCGATTTTCTCGTTACCCGTACACTTTTTGCTGACATTCGTATAGAACTTTTCGATGGAATGAAAGACGATCTTGAAAAAAGAACTCTTCGTATTTCAGCTAAAAGTTCACAGGTAACGAGATAATCATGATTTAAGAAAAGGGATACCAACTTCTCTCTTAGCTCTCTCTTTAACCGCGATTTTCTCGTTACCCGTACACTTTTTGCTGACATTCGTATAGAACTTTTCGATGGAATGAAAGACGATCTTGAAAAAAGAACTCTTCGTATTTCAGCTAAAAGTTCACAGGTAACGAGATAATCATGATTTAAGAAAACGGATACCAACTTCAGCGAGAAGTTCACAAGTAACGAGACAATCGTTGCCAAACCGAAGGTCTGATCCCGACATCGAATTGTCACCGTTCCGAGGTACGTTTTACACATGCGCACGCATACGCGTGCACACGCAGGGCGAGCCAGTCTCAGGGTCTAATTAACATGAAAAAGGTGCAACGACCGTGCGAGCGAGTTCGGCGGGAGAGAACTACGTGACGCGGCACGTCCGTTCATTACGAAATACGCTGTTAGCGAGGGTTGTACCTCGGAGATGCGGGGGAATTATGTTCAGGTGAACGAGGGTCGGGAGCGCGGAGGATTTTCGTGCGTAGGAGAGATAGAGGGAAAAAAAAAGTTTTCGGACAACTCGCTGTGAAAATTCTTCCGTCTTCGATGGATTCCGGACCGACCGTCGTGCGGCGATAAAAACAAAGTTTAGAGGATTTACTTCGCGCGTAAAAGTCCCTCTTGTTTATACGTGCGCGGAAGGGACAAGCGGAGGAGCGAAGGAGACGGAGGAGGAATTTCTTAAATGCCCCTGACCGATGCAGCCGCGCGTCCGATTTAATCGGGTGGGTACAACGATCGAGGAATGATGCACCGGAGGAATGAAGAGGCGTAGAAAAAGACGCAGCAGTCTCTTCCCGGCAGGAATCTCCGCTTAAACGCTTCCCCGTCTCGCGGTAATCAAAGCGAAACCGCGGCAACGAGGGCAAAATCGCGACGAGATGAGCCAGATGCACCTACGAACGACGCGCGCGCTCGTTACGGGGGACGCCTCCGCCGATCGCGCCCGGATATCGGCCCTCGAGGTCGACGTCCCTCGCCGCGGGCACGGCGGAAGCCCCGAACTCTTAGGTCGACATTACACTGTAAAAGATCTTTGACAAAGATGTTTTATAAAATATATTTGACGAAAAATTTTACTGTGTAATATGTCACATTTTATCAAACACACATTTTTCTGCTATAAAAGTTCTTTTATAAAAGTAACAGGAAACTGCTACATTTTATAAAACTTTTAAGTCCCAGTTGTGTTTCGGCAAGCGCGATGCGCCTCGACCCTTTTCCCAATTTTCGCCAGACTCTTGGGAGGGTAAAGGTCCCTGTACACGTTTGGCCGACTAGGCCAATTTACGATAATATTTTTAGTATGTCCCGGCCATATAGCTACACATATTTGGTATCGCCGCAAGCATTTATATGTGTTGCAGGCAAGTTGCCGGGCGATCGCTCGGCGAGCGAAAATACTGTGCAATAGGGACCGTGCAAGGCGCTCAGGGCGCTATCCGAAGGCTGTTGTGCAACATAATGTGGAGGAATTTAACGAGCGCATAAAGGGCTATTATAATGAAATTCCTTTTTATTAATTAATATTACATATTTTTTTGTAAAATACCATCCTGTAAAATTTGCTAAAATTAAAAAATGCCATTTTGTAAAATGCCAAAGCCATAACAGGTATTGATTTTCTCATGTTCGTATCATTTCTTTTTATTCTTGGTCCAATTGTGTTTAAAAGAAATTCGAAGTCACTTTTTGACATTCTTAACAAGTTTTTATATAATTTATTATCACGACTTATTTCTGCACTTGTGTTATCTAAAGTTTCACGCCTCTATTGAAGTAAGGTCGAATCCACAATCTTCTCCCTTTTTTCTTCAACTTTTCATTTAAAACAATATAAGCCGCGGCGACTACGCGATAGATTTCGTCAGCCATTCTTTTCTTGCCCGACCGTGTAGCCCGTCTACGAAACAAATTACTTCTTAAACATTGGCCACACTGTTGCAGAAAATATTGCCGAAGTATATATTGTCGAGCCATATACCGCATTTAAATGTTTTCACGGTGGCTGGGGTAAAAATATTGTCCGTTTAGACGCGCCTTTAAAACTCATAGGTTAGATTTATCGAAACTCCAAGACAATAAGAAAATTTTCCATGTCTTTAGTAATAAACAGAAATGACACAATCGAGGACGTGGTCTTTGATAATGTGCGAATCAGCGGCGAATCGGCAGTATTAAATTTCGATAGCCCCAAAATTACCGATTTCACACCTGCTGGCAATGCAAAGTGAGTTCGCCATCTCGTGGCGGAGCGTTTCGTCCTGGAGTCGGACTGTGGGCTCGTCAGTAAGGCTAGGCCGACTCCTGCCTGCTCGAATACAACTCTACCAATGGTACCTGCACCCACGATGGGCGCTACGACATTATCTGTAGTCCTCCGTGAGAGACTGGCAGTCTTATGTAACTTGCCCGTTGTTGGACCACTAACGAGAAGCCGAGAACCGTAGGCCGGTAGCCGCAGAGTCGAGGGCCGAGAGGATCGGCGCCATCTGGCGGCCGGCCGCCGTAGCGTGACGGGTCGCGCCACAAAGGAAAGGCCGCGAGCTTCGGGATAGGCATTTTTACGATTTTTTCTCGTCGTGCTAATACCGCCGGCCAGTCTTTGGACATCTCTAAGTAAGATTTCACGTTGAAAGTTTCGTTTGAAAAAACACCGACAGCGTCATACCGGTCTCATTACAGGCAGATTACAGGAATATATATCCAGATATTACCCCGGAATTACAGGCGGCGTAGCCACGGCCTTTATTCGACTGTAACACCACTGCTACAGTGACTCGAGGGGGCAACATATGCCGATCTCGCGACGCGAGGGGAGGCGCGAGCGCCTAGAAATTCTCCTCCGTGAACGGGGGGTCCCATGTGTCGCGTCGCGACGCGGACGGTATAAAAAAAGAACGATATTCGCGCGGGTATAAAGCTCGAAATTCCGTGCAGCTTCCCTTTACGTTTACGTCGCTTTTATCTCTCTCCGCGCGCGGGCGACGCGTTCCGCTTTTTATTGCCGTGCTACCCGGCGCGCCGACGCGCGCGGTACAGGGGCGTCGAATGCCGCCGCTGCTCTGGTTAAATGCGCATAAATCGTAACGTGCAAAAAATAATAATTCCAGCGAATTTCAAATCAATTGGATTTAAATTCCTGCGATTGCAGAGAAGGATGATTAAATCGGATATTTCGGAATGCAAACTAAATGCGTTTCGTGATATTTGTGAATTCCTGGGATGAAAAGGTGATTGCAAAATGAAAGGCTGGTCGATACGATAACCGATCTACCCTTTATACGAGTACCGTTTTCCCCGACGAAGGCTAGAAGACCTCATCGAGCGAGCAGACGAAGGTCTTATTCAATTTCCCTCCTTCGACGAAACGCGCACCCCCGCGATCCGCACGGGGAGGAGAGCACGTGTCCAGGGGTTGGCGTGACTCAGGCGCTAATCAGGGGTGACCCGCGCTAATTGCAGCGGTTCTCGCTCGCGCCTCGAGTTCCATTCATGCCCCCTGGACGAGTCCAGGGTGCGAGGTTTCCCATATTTGTACCAGAGGCTTTATCGCAGCCGAGATGTACCCCTCGACCCCGGTGCCGTTGCACTCCCCATAACCTAATCATCGCAAACACCGTGCCCACGGTGTTTCCACAGTCGCCTCGAGGGTCGTTCGTCCCCTCTCTCGAAAACCTTCCATTCGGTCTACTTGACTGTTCCGTCGGAAAATCTGCAGCGGCCGTGTGCCATTCCCCGCCCCAAACCGACGTTCAAACGTCGTAACCGGATTCGTTAACGTCGTACGACGCGTCTGTGCGCATCGAATGCGCGAGGGATTCCCCTAACCCCGTCGTACTTTATTTCTCGAGATACAATCATATATCGATTCGACTTGACTGAATTCAATTGTCGGGCCGGATCGTGCGACTTACCGGTATCCGTACGGGTCCGGCAGAAGGAAATACAAACTGCTCGTCTCGGGAAGGACGAGAGGAGGTACATAGATATACCATGCGAGGTAAAGTCGAACTCACCTGCAACAAAGGAAACGTCGAAATTAATATTTATCTCGGTGCGGTATCTGCAAGCGAGGATGACTGGGACGCCCGGATTAGAATTTCTATTGTGCGCCCGAATTCCATTAGGAGTTAGCTACGCGCGTGGTGCGTAAATTGATTCGAGAAAAAGTCACGACGAGCGTCGGCCGCGCTCGTTCAATGGAATCGTAATTCGTCAGCGTGACCGGTACAGTGTTTTCGATTCGATATCGGATATTCGATCGAAGTCCTTCGCACTGATCACCGGCCCTCCCTTGTTCCCCCGAGGATTTCGCTACGGACGGCGCGCGGTAAAAATTCGAGCGCCGTTTAATCAATATTTTAGATACAGCGGATCGAGTAATAGCGCGATGCGCGTTTAACCCTTTCGCGAGTAATTGTAATTGTTTCGGCGCGGGGATCCCCCCGCAACCCTTCCGCCCTTCCTCTTTTCCCCTTCGACGTCATTTATACGCGCAGCTAACCGTGCACGGGTTGTACTCGCTCCGTTCCTTCGCCTTCGTTCTCGCGTCGCGCCTGGCTGCGTGGGAAATCCATCCACGTCAAGTCAGGACCGGTTAGCGTTGACGTATCGTCGAGGAACAACGAAAATTAAATTAAATTATCCCGCGAACGCGCGGATGGGCTACGTCTCAATATATATTCATGCGTTAGGCGCGTTCAGGTATGGCGATGTAGCTATTACACGTGGGAGGGGGAAGTTTACCGTAGAAATTGTATCGGAAATTCCAAAACTATTTTATGCACCATCTCCTTTTTTCCCCTTCTTTCACGTGTGAAACGTGCGACCACTGTTTCGCACATGCTACGCTCATCCTTCACAAGCAACATGCGCGTTAATTCAAACTTCTCCGATTCATTTGCATAACTGTTACATAAAAGCGTATTACGTTACAATCGCTACAGATGAACAGAGAACTGTAAGCAACGCACACGTTACGCGTGTATCTGCGAGGCACGAGTGAGTGCGCCGTATTTCCCGGGGAAAGGTATTAGATATGGGCGGAACTCGACACGCGGCAGCCTTTCTCTCGCGTCGAGCCGCGCCGTATAATATGTGTAGTATACCTATGACGGCTTAGAATATGGATTACCTCTAAGAAGTGGCGAGGAAAGGGAGGGTACGTCCATCCTCTCGTGATGTACGACGCGCTCTCGCGAGTAAGACGCGCTGCATCGACGCGAGCGCAGCGCACATGGCTCCCTCTACAAATGCGTATACAAGCGGACACACGCGCGCGTATAAGAGTGTGCAAAGAGCCAGCGCAACCTGCGCGTAGAATACCAAGAGCAGGTGTTCCGAGCGTTTCTCAATCACTTACCAAAGCGCGCGTCACACGCGCGACGATGCGTTTCCAAGAGAACCGGGAGAGGAAATCACGCGACGTTTCGATGGTGCCGGCGTAGGAGGGGGATGCGGTGGGGCGACGAAAAATCGTATCTAATATTTACCCAACTTGGCGGGGCGCGCGCCGCGGTGTACCGAAACACCGTGAGGCCCCTCGAGGATCGTGAAAACACTGCACCGACTGACACCCCGAGCGAACGGGAGGGCGACGAAGCGCGAGATGAAGGCACGGAATAAGGAGAGCGCGGCGAATGTTTGCGTTTGCCGAAAAAATGTAGGAAGATTAGGGGGAAGTTTGGGGTGGGGCGGGAGAGGGCGAGGGTCTCTCTTCCTTTACCTCGTCACCTCAGACGCGACTGAAGGGATCGGTTGTTTGCTCCGGAGGATCCTGACAAATTACCGGGACACGCGTAATCTTGCGAACGTCGGGGGATGCGCGCGCGTGTGTCATTCCTGTCCGACGCGACGGGTAGAGGAGAGAGAAGGGAGAAGGAGAAACGCAGCGGGAAATGGTGGAAATGGGGCGACGTGGGACTGAACTCTTGATTACCTTGTTCGATGTATTTTTTCATGTTGATTGCGTAAATCACGGATTTATCGAGGAAATCGCAAAGGAAAACCGAGATATTGACGATTTGACGGGGAGAAGTAATTTGCTTCGATATAAAATCGTGGATACTTCATATTTCCTTTGAAATATGGATCTGATAACCGTGTTTTTCGTAATCAGCACGACTAAATATATAAGATAGGGTATTCGAGCGATCGATTCCAGAGATTTCGATTTTTGCGAAAAAGTTAAGGGAATATTCAAGATATCCAAATAATAAGATTATTAATTAAATTTTTACCTCATCCAATATGTTTTAATTGTTCAAATTTAGCTTTATGTGGATTTCCTTTTTTAACAGGATTTTATTCACACAAAAGATGTAATTATAGAAATAATTTTCAATAAATAAAATTAATATGTAGGTATATTAAGATTTTGAAATTTTTTATCGCAATTTTTATCCGATGTATTTTTTCATCCTGATTCCGAAAATCACAAATTTATCGGGGAAATCTCAAAAGATGACCGAGATATCGGTGACTTTATGTAAAAAAAATTATATTTTCATACATATAATCGCCGATAACTTATATCTCCTTCGAGATGTCGACCACTTGACCGTGCTTTTCTTAATCAATGCAGAAAAATACAGAAAATAAGCTGGCCTAGCGACCATTTCCGAAGATTTCGATTATCGGTAAAACGTCAAAATTCATTTTTTGTCACTCAGTGTCAAATACTCGGTTTCATGGGCGTCCTCGACGCATGTGAAATCATCTTTCACACACCAATTCGTGAAAAGTTGCGCAGTGCGTGAAATAACCTGCGCAGTGCGTGAAATCGCCAATCTCGTATTTGACACTTAGGGCCGGTTTTACCAACAGGTATAAACGCGGTATAGCGCTATACTGAGAATAACCATAAGGCTTATTGCTGGTTATTCTCAGTATAACGCTATACCGCGTTTATACCGTGTTGGTAAAACCGGCCCTTAGTGACAAAAAATAGAATTCGTTATTCGGTTGTTTCGCGCCGTTCTAACGAGTGTGATTGCCGTACTCGCTTCGCTCGTGCGGCAAACTTCACACTCGTTAAAAACAGCGCTTCACGCCCTAATAACGAAAATAACTATTTTTTTCTTCAGTGCAAAGTAGCTGGAAACGTTGTAAATAATAAGTGGCGCCTGTACGAAGTGCTGTAGTGCTATAATTACACTCGTGTACGGCTGGCGCACCCGCGGGGTATAATTATAAGCTAATTACTCTCACTCGACGACGACGGCGACGACGGTCCATTCGCGCGAGAGGGCGAAACGAGGCGCGGAAGGAAGTAGCGAAAGTGCCGCGAGGGGGAGAGTGCGGACTCTCCAAAAATACGATTCCAAGATCGACTTTAAACGGCGTTTAAGAATAATCGACTTCCTCCGCGGCACCCGCCTACCCCCGACACCCAGCGGCCTGTCACGGTCCGGAGAGCCTTTGCTTCGTATCGTGGGACGGGACGCCGACGACGGCACAGCGGCGCGACTCTCTTGGAAGTCTGGACCGTCTATTTTCGTTCGTTCGTATACGATTCGTGGACCGACACATGGCCGGCTGTCAGATATTTTTAAAGCGAACGTTCGCGGGGAATATGCCTTATTTACATTTTTTTATTCTCACCACCGGGCGATTCTCGCGCGACTGCTCCGAGGAGACGGCGAAATGCGATGAAAGTAACGGAGAAAGACAATTGAAACGAGGGTAACTTTAGAACCTCGCTGATAATTCAAACTACTCGTATACCTATTGTAATCGATGCAAAAAATTTGCGTCAAAACAGTAGCTGAAAAAAAATAATAAAATTACATAGTCAAGCGTTCCTTTGCAAAGGACCCTACTCCAAAAATCGCAAACACGCAAATTTTGCGTTGGAATCGGTTCACTTATTTTTCTACATTAAAATCAACCGGCTTCTCTTCGTGTCGATCGAACACACGATATTTCGTGTGAAAATTAACACGAGGGATGTTAAATTGAGATCAAAAAGTCAGCCGACTTTTGCACACAAAACTAAATTTACCGATTCCAACACGACATTATTTTTCAACTGTCTACACTCGCACACTGAGAAAAAAAAAGATAAAAATGTATTCTGTTAGAAGGATAATCTGGGTACGAAAGGTAAAAGAGATCAAAAATTATCTTTCCTTAGAATAATTTTCGATCCACTTTACCTTTCGTACTCGGATTATCCTTCTAACAGGATACAATTTAATCTTTTTTTTTCTCAGTGCATACGAAGTAAGACACTCAGCGCCCGATTCCAAGGGATGTCTCGCGGTAGCAGGCCCTACTCCATCCATATTCTTCCCGCCGCACGATCCTTCCAGGATTACCTTCTCGCGACAGGATGTCGAGAGCCGCCGCGCCTACCGATCTCGAGGATCGATCGGTGGCGAGCGCGAGAAAAAAGATGAGGGATGGGCGACGATCGCGCGCGCGTTGCGCAGAGAGAGGGTGGAGGGGTGGAGCCGGGCCGAAGGAGGTGGAGGAGGACCACGTGTCGCTGGCACATTCAAACGCGTTTGCGACGCTCGCGAGTGTTGTCAGGGTTATAAATGCGCGACATTAACACGGTCGGGACCTCTCTGCAGGGGTTTCGCCAACCCTCGTTACGGGGATCATGAGTATAAAGCGCTCCTCGGCCGCGTTCTAGCGCGCGCGCGCTCGTCTTCGCCGCCGTATTTAATATTCATAACTTACTCCCGCGCGTACGTACACGCGTCGCGCGCGCGATATATGGGCGCGGTCGATCATTCGTATCCCCTTGATGTCGTCTTCGACGTCGCGACGCCCGGAATTTCGTCCGCGGCTCCGCCGGAAACTCGCGCGGAGCCGCGCCGCGAGAATTATCGCATCCCTTGCGCGCTGCGTGTGGTTGAGCGATCGTCGACGAATCTGACTCTCAAATTTGCGTGCCACACGTCAGGATTTGGAAATACTTGAGGTCAAATGTACGAAAACGGACGATTTTGGCCATATTCACGGCTCTATTGCACAATGAAACTAAAAAACTTTTCTTAACCCTTTCGGAACGGCTCTATATTTGGTAGACTTGCCAGGTGGACGGCGTATTTTTACTTGCCGGATGGACGAATGTCATATCGTCGGCTAAATGTGTTAGGACCGGTTTATCCACCTCCTGTTAAATTTATCTGAAAGGTAATTTCTATGGAAACAATTGTCAGCACAATTGTATCCAAGGTAATTATCTGCTGGGTAAATTTAACTAAAGGTGAATAAACCGGCCCTCAACCTGCTAACTCCACATCTTACGATTTTAAGATGTTTTGATTCTCGGCAACTTCATGGCTAAACTAGACTAAATAATTTATATACATTTTATCTAAAAAAAAGGTTAGACAAATACTGAACTATTGTGTTAAAATCCGTTGACATATAAGAACTTTTGTATTGATCAAGACAGTTTTGTTCTCGCTCCTGAAAATTGACTGTATGTGAGTTAGCAGGTTAACATATTTAGCCGACGATATATATCGGTCATTTATAAATAGCTATGAAAATAAACAATTTCGACGTAAAAACTCAAAACATTTATCCAGTTTACACTAAATAATAAAGGCAAGGTAAGCAATTTTTAATATGTGGCTGATATATCTGACGGTAGTCCTTAGAGCATGTTGCATAATATGGTGTCATATATATCGGTCAGCCGTCTGTGTGGCAAATCACTATATGGCAGATATATAGGTCAACCGTCCCGGAAGAGTTATACTTACAGCATTTGAAAGTGTCGTTTTTTAATTTTCCAGTCCATTACTTCATTGCTTCTAAACGATCGTATAAAACCAGGTTTCAGTACGACAAGTCGATCGTGTAGGTCTACCGCGCTACGCGCCTAAATGAACCTGAACAATAGACTTGTCGTACTGAAATTTGGCTTTATAAAATCGTTTAGGAACAATCAAGTAATATATTGAAAAGTTCAAAAACAACACTTTCAAATGCTGCAAGTGCAATTAAGACAAAAATGTGCACTTTCATTGTAATGGAGCCATGAATATGGCAAAAATCGCCCGTTTTCGTACATTTAACCTCAAGTATCTCGAAATCCTGACGCGGTACGCATAATTATTGAGAGTCAGATTCGTTTTTAGCGCACATCAATCTACAAGAATTACCTGGTCCGATTCGAAATACAGGAAAAAAAAAATTACTTTTGTGGGCCTGTGTTCAGTCGCCTCGTGAACAGAGAAGGCAGCGATCGGTGGATACAACTTCCGGTGAGAGCTCGATCGAACCTCCAGGCCTGCCGCGAGAATACTTCAAACGCGGAATGAGAGAACTATCGCTAAATAATGGAGCGTGACGATGCGGATACAGCCTCGACTTTCGAGTAAAACGTTCGCTGCGAACGTCTGTACGCTCTGCAGCTTCCGCGCGCGCGCACACACTATTTATCGGAATTAGGGCGGCTGACGGGAGACAGAGGACCGGTGCTAATGGGGTTCGACGTTGACGAATTTGCAGGTTGGTGACACCGTCCCACCACCGCCGCCGGCGGCAAAGCTCGCGCCCTTCCGCCGAGACCGCGCCGCGGTCCGTTTCTCTCGAGTCCGCGCGAAAGGGGTGGGAATTAATCGTTCCCTCCATGTGTCGGAAGTTGCGACGAATTACTCGCCACCCCGCTCTCGGGCCGAGAAGAAAAAATCGGTAGCGTCGGAGCGGCGCGTTCGGGGTCTCTTCCCACACTGAGAAAAAAAAAGATTAAAAATTATTCTGTTTTAGAAGGATAATTTGAGTACGAAAGGTAAAACAGATACAAAATTATCCTTCCAGAGAGTATAAAATTTAACGTTCCTTAGGATAATTTTTGATCTATTTTACCTTTCGTACTCAGATTATGCATCTAACAGAATAATGTTTAATCTTTCTTTTTCTCAGTGCAGCTAACAATTTCATGTTCTATAAAAATCATAAGAACGCTTCCAGAGCAAATTTTAGGTCGCGTTTATAGAGCATGTTTGTTCTAAGAACATTTTCAAAACGTTCTTACAACACTTATAGGGCTACATTAGCAGTTCTCATAAATGCTCTATAAATTATGCTCTAAGAACGTTCTTGCAACAAATTTATAAAGCAATTCAGTTTCTGAAGGCAAAATAGTCTCACGTGCCACATTAATGCAACAATTCAGTGTTCCAGATACAACTATAAAACATCAACAGAATATAAAACTCCTATTACTCTAAATTTATAGAACTACTTTAGTAGCTGGGTTGTCATATATTCGAACTATCTGCTTATGGAAGCGACCTCTGAATATATATTCCAGATAAAGCAACGAAGTATATACCTCTAGAAAATTCCACCTACTTCTCCAGACTCATTGTCCTGATCATAGTCCAACTCATAATCCCATGCGCATCCAGGAAACAACCCAATGAAAAGCACTCTTATCATATAAGAGACCGAACCTTTCGATCCTCTAGACAGAACTATTCGAAACTCAAGACAGTATTCCGCAACAAACTCGAGACTTAACTCTCTCTTCGTTAAACTCGAGACAGAACTCTCTTCGTCAATTCTCCACGAGTTGTAAACTACCTATTCTCTCTTCTCTCTGCAACTCATAGTCTTAATAAATTCCTTGTTCACGCAACACTCTCGCGAAGTCCGAAAACCGAGCTCTCTCTTTCCATCGACGCGAGAGTCTCCTCGATTCTCCGATACACTCGACTCCCCGTAAAAAGACGACGAAGAGAGCGAATCCCGCGCGGACATTAATAGTATCGTCGCCGGAAAAGCCGACAGGACGGTAAACCGATTCCGGTGGGAGAGCCGGGGGCCGCGCGCGGGCCTACCCCGAAGACGCTTCAGCCCGGAGACAGACCGCAGCGGGTTTCTCGAACGAGAACGCGAGCTCATACCGTCGACGAAGCGTGTCCCGGCGATTTGTCGTCCGGGAGACAAGATCCTAATGGGAAAATAATCCCTGACAGATTCCTAGCGGTGACGGTGCGGGTATGGAGAGACGCAGCGGAGAGATCTCTCCTCCCCCCCCCCCCCGCTGCACGGAGCTGCCGCTGTCCGAGAGAAGGCGAAGGCTACGTCGGGATTCCATAGATAGCGTAAGAGAGGAGGGATCCGTCCTTAGAGATAAGGACGAGAAGGGCGGACCGTCTCTGTGAGATCGAGAAGGGACGAGGAGGTTTGGGGGAGGGTGGTACGAGAGAGAGAAGCGGCAGGATTAAGGGTTGTGCCGGAATGGCACGACGATAGGACGTCGTGTCCTGCGGGCTGCTCTCTCGTTCCTTCCTCCCCCACTCTTGATGTCCAGTCACGAATTTCTGTTTGTGTTCGCCGCTCGCTCCTTCGATCGCGTGTGCTAATTTCGCGAGCGACGCGGGGTGGAGGTCCTGAAAGCGCTGTGCCTGGGGTCCCGCGAGTAAATATTTTGCCCGGGTTGACGAAGAGAAAGCGGACGACGACAATGGCGAAGTTCGAATTGCCGCGGTTTTCGTTGGCAATTCTCGCGCTGCGGCGCGAGTCACGGGAAGGGGTTGGAGGAGGGCGATGAGCGTGTGAGAGGTGAATTCGAGTTTGGCGGAGGGGGAGGATATATTTTTCGGTTGGGGCTAAATATCGGATGTGCTCGGTGCGGTGAAATATTGAGCAGAAGATTACCGATTTTTTTCGTCTTCGTACGTTATAGTCGATCCCTAAGACGATTTGATAACGACTCCGAACGATTTTTCATAAACAGTAGGATGTAAATATTGATTATGAGAGCTCCGAGAGACTAACTCACCAAGAAAGACTTGAACTTGGTCCTTATTGTTAGTTCTTTCTCTTTCTTTCTCTACCTCTCTCGAGTACTACCCGCATTGCCACGGACAATGCACCCCATAAATAAATATCTCTCCTTACTGCTGTCTGTGCAGCAGGGAGTTGAACGTATTATTATTATCACTATTATTATATTATTTTCTTTATTTGAGTTTATTCGATTTCATATTTTCATTTTTATCTTATTTTATCTCATTTTATTTTATTTTATATTATTTTATATTATTTTATTTTATTACTATTGTTACTTAATCCACTATCTAAGAATCTAAGAATAAGAACCTCCACCAAATGTGGTGTAAGCGAAACGGCACCTGTCGAAAAGCAAACTTTATGCTTGACGGGACCTTTAATGTAAAAGATGTAGATGGTGGTAAATAAAAAAAAAAAAAAAACTATTTTTATTTTTATTCACGCTGTACATGCAGTCATACTGCAAACTTTTGCTCAACCATGGGCAATAAACATTATCATCAATCAATCAATCAATCAATCTCTAGGTGTATATCGTTTCATATAAACATTCATAAGATATTTGAGAGCAGACCCTGCGTGCTGCTTTCTTAAGAACAGTTTCGTCATGACATCATCAGTTCGCCGTACACATCAGATTATTCAATAAAAATTGACTGAGCTGATTTTTGCTAATACCAATAGTAAACAGTCCACCTTGTTATACTCGAAGGTCTGAAGTATACAGTAGAGATAAAATATACAGGAGGAAATATAAGTATCGTTACGAATAAATCGATCGGGCCACCGCGCATGAACGCTTTGATAAAGACTGCACCTGGATATGCATATCTGTAGAATTAATAAGTTGCCAGGAAAGACGCTTATTAACGAACGAATTAGCTCCGGTAGATGTGCCCGTATAGGCACCGTAAAAATTCCTAGCAGCCACTCCGACCTATCTTAATTGCCCCCATTAATAGATAGCCCAATGGCGAGATGGAACACGCATTTTAATTACCCCGTCGCCTTTGCGTTACCGCCCCGACGAAACCCCCGCGGTTGAATATTGTCACGCGTAACGCGACTATATTACGGTGGCCGCGCCGCTTCGACGGAACGCCGTATCGCGTTGAATTAGGTTAATTTGAGTCGAAAATGTGCGAGGGGAGGATGAAAGAGATGAAAGGGTGCAGGGCACGTAGGTGTGCACCTGGTATGGAAAATGATGGGATTTTCGTTTCTCCAAAAATACGCCGTTGGATTAATCGCAATTGCACTATCCGTAACCGTATCGAGAGGTAATTGCGATTAACCCTTCGTTGTTCACGTGGGGTGTAGGCGACGCCCCAGCCTCCTTTTTTGCATGCCACGCCTAGAGTTTTTTTTCGAGGTTGGCACTTTCAATACCTTTCGAGAACATTTCATTAAAAGATTAGGCACCAAAAGCGCAAGATAAAACCGATTTGTTTATCCGACAGAACGCTGCAAAGTGTTAAAAAGTGATTTTTAACAATCTGTAATTAACTTAATATTTAATATTTTTCTATAAAACTTGTTCCAATTTGTTAATTTGTCCTTCGTTGATAAAACGAGAGTATCATAACTATCCTCGGTCTATTATTTATACTATCTTAAAAATCGGCAGGGAGATCTGAGCGTCGGAAAACCGAGACCTCATGTACCGAGACTTCGAGTTTTATTTTCAATTAGAAAATTACGAAATTAATTTTTTTTAATGTTGAGATCATTAGGCAATATCTCAAGCTTTAAAATAAAAAAAAGTATTAAAAAATTTCAATTTTTCACTAAGAAAACGTTAATTTTTAACTGGGGTGTAGAGTACACCACAGGTGAGCTCTTAGGTTTCAAAAACCCACGCGAGTAACGAAGGGTTAATCGAACGACAAATTTTTTCCGAACCGGTGTTTTTTCTCCCCCTAACCATTCCTGGACACTCGAATGAGCTGTACTCCCCTTCCTGGACCCGTAACGTCTTTCCCGCAATCCTTATCTGTCGCCTCTGATCCTTCGCGGAAGGCTATCCGTACCCATTTCGATTAGTCAGCGCCTCGCGAGGCGACGTTTGCGTATGTGTCCGTCGTCTGTCCGGACGAACGGAGCGTCTGTCAGCCGACCATTCAATTCACTCCACCCTCGTGAAAGCGAGGGGGGGAGGAGGGACTGCGATTCGTCGAACAGGCCTCACCGAGCTGATCAAGGGACAATTGGAATTAAAAGTGCCATTCACGTCGCCACGCCACGGCTGTGGCGCGACATCGACGTGGATTCGTGCGAAATTAGAAAGAGAATAGGAAAAAATTAGCGGCTACTCCCTCTGTTTCCCAGATAAAATGCTCTCGCATTGGTGGATGAGACGTGGGAAACTAATGCTCGGAATCGACGAGAGAATTACTCGCGTCACGGAGCGAGAATTACTCTCGAGTCGGTCGAATGTAGCGTGAGAGTGAAAGGAGCGGAGGGAGGAGTGTAAAGAAAGGGGGGGGAAACCGCTAATTAAAAGCAGCAACGTTTGATTCGGCTCGAGTCTGAAAAGAGGAGACAAGAAAGGCGGAAAGATACGCGTGTACGCGATCTGAAAAAACTCATTCGAACGTCTCTTTTTTTTTTCGAAGAAGCAACCCTCTAATTAGCGCTTTTCAGAAACGCACCTACGACCCGCGCGACGACGCGCATATCTTTCCCCTTCTCGCCCTCTCTCCTCCTCTCCACTCGACTCGTTTCTTTTCCGTGGCGAAATGCTGCTTCTCCCGCGCGAAGGAGCGCGCTGCAGATCCTCGAGGAGAGACGCCGAGAGGGTCTGCACTTCGTATCTCGTATCAAAGCGAGTCTAGTGGCCTCGTAAACTTGTCTTTGGTGGCATAATTTGAGAAATCTGGTTAGTGTTTCGCGCCACGCGGAGCGAAGCCGCTGCTACTGGTCGACGACCCTTCGAAGAACTCGTCGAGTATCTCGAGGAAATTCTCCTCTTGCTGAATTCTTCAACTTCTTTTCGTCGTCGTTTAGAGTTTTTGAAATATCGACCACGAGTATCTTTGTCGTGAAAAAAAAAAACTGAAAAAGAAATAGCGGAAAAATTCGGAAAAGCGAGAAAGGAGGAAGATATTTTCTCGTCGAGAGTACTACATAAGTCACACCGGCTCGCGCGTGGTGGTCGCTCCCGTTGCAACACTATCGACACTATCGATACCATCAACGTTGTACCGTTGCCCATAGGAAACGAGATTCGTGGTTTATGGGACCGAAGCACGAAACCGGAGCGAGGAGTGAGCTCCTGCTCTATCTTTATTTCCCGCCGTCACGAACCGCGAACCCATTGTTTTAGAAAATGAAAACGCAACCCGACGAATTCCCATGGAGAGACGGAAAGCGTGCGCCTCGCGCGCAAGCCGGGCTATCGCGAGGGCACACGGCGCGGGGAGCATGTCCCGCTGAAGAAATAAGGGGTAGTTCCGTGCACCGAAAATGAAATTCCCCGAGGCCCTCCGGCGGCAGCCTCCTCCATAATTTTTTCGACGTTAGAAATTATTTATGTACACCCCGCTCCTTTTTCCAACCCCGTAATTATCCGTCTAACATCCAAATGCAATTATAATTTTAACCTTTTGACATGTCGACAACACGCGTTTAGACGGTTCGAAATTTCGGACAATTCTACCGCTGCAATTTCAAATTCTCCTCTAATGCCTCGCAACCGGTTTGGAAAGAAGACGTAAGTGTCTGATTAGAGTAGAAAAAAAGCAGAAAATACAACCTACGGTAAGAATGAAATAAAAAAGCAAGGGCGCCTCACAAAAATTAACAACGGGCGATAAATAAAAAATTTTGTTACGCTCTCGCAAGCATGGATATCGTATACCCGCAACCGAGTGATCTCGGACAGGAAATGACCCATTCTGTCCCTCTCCCATTCTCTTTCTCCCCCCCTCCCAGCTCCATTAAAAAGAAGACCCGAAGCAATTTTCCACGCCCCTCCGCCCCCTAATATCTTCACACTTTAATAAGCCGAAAAATCTCTTTGTAAAGACGCGGGTCGAAGCCACCCACGTTTTCCCGCGTTTAGATAGCGCGTAGAACTCGGTGCCGTTTCCCGTGCGCGTCGACATCTCGACGAGCAGTCGAAGACAGCCGTGAAACGACGATCGAAATGCTCCATCCTCCTCCCGACGCGATACGTCTTTTTCCTTCTCGCGAGGCGAACGGGACGGATCGGTGACGAGTTCCGGTGACTCTGATAAAACATTGTTGCTTTCGAAGGGCGAGGAGGATCGCGGGGCCAACCGATTGGTTAACTGTACCGAGTCACGCGAACCGGGCGACTGAATATTTGTGTTCGGAATCTTCTATATCGCCGCGCCTGCCGTAACAAACGAAATCCCATCGAGATTGCTTTATTCGTCGACGCCGTCGTTCCACATCCCTCGGCGCCTTTCGTGCCCGGCGAGAAGGAAAGGGGAAAATAAACGACGGTTCGGCGGGAAAGCGAGAGAGTAAAAAGTGAACCGGGCGAAGGGAGTAAAGATATTTGATTGGCCGTTGACATGCACGATGGAGTGATTTAACGGGCGAGATCTTTATATCGAGTGCGCTCCCGTGATGTTTTTCCAATTTTTCTTTTAACCCTTTCGCACTTTGTGGTATCACCGTAAAACCACACTTTCAAAATATCCTGTTGATGCTACATTATGGTATTACAGCGATATATATTATTATATACTTTTTCCGTTTTCAAAAAATTTGCCCTGAAAAGGGTTAGTGAAATGTAATCGCAAAAGGGATTCACATCTGCTGGTAAACGAATATATCGGGTCTTCACTTTCTACAGCACGCCACCTTCGGCAAAAATTGCCAGCAAATTATTCGCGAGCCTGATTCCATTTCGCGAAATTCAAATTTCGAGTGACACTTTCCCTTTCGATACGAATTCCTTTTTCTCGGTACGTGAAAACATTGCTACCACACTTTCCCGTACGAGAACGAAGGTAAAAATTAAATCGAAGCCGATAATGTGTACCTTTCTCAATCTCCTCTCAAAACGATTGCAGGCGGATCGAAAATTCCTGTCGCTTTCTTCGAAGTATCCTGATAACCCACTCCTTCGCGTGAACACCCTCGCAAATTTGGCTTTCCATCTGCACCCTCTCCAGTGGAAATTGCCAATGGATGAGATCGCGTCACTTCGAACCTTCCTTGTTTTCGCGCACTCGAAGCGGAGAAACGGTCGAAAGCTCGCGGGCCGAGAAAAGCTCGCGGCGACGCGACAGCACCAGAATGTGGTAACACGCGCGTCGAACTGAGAACATTCCGGCACTGCGCGCAGTCGGAAATCTCGCGGTCGGGCGCGATCGGTGATGCTCGGGCGATTCCGAGACGGAGCACGTGGCGGCGAGAAACCAACCTCGACCCCTCTGCGTGCCTGGCGCGCGCGGTGTCAAATTTGCCGGCCCCTGTGCAAACAGAGGGATGGCAATGCCTAATGCACTCGGAAAACAAGTCGAATTGGAAAAATACCGCGGGAACTCGACGTCAATTCGACGTAACGCGACGTGTTGCTCAGAGGTCTAACGAGGAAGTAGGGAGGAGATTGAAAATATGGGGTGGTAATTGGAAAAGTGCGATTTTTGCGAATAAACTTGTTTTTCGGAATTGGTAACAAAAAACTACAGTGAATGTGTGAATCAAATTGCAAATTAATATATTAGACAAATTTGCGACCTTAATAATTATGTACTCGTATGACTCGACATACAAAGCTCAGCTTTGTCATTCTGAGCACGAAGCACAGGGTAACTCACATTTCAAAATGAGTGCAAAAATATGCTTTACAGTGGTCAAGATACCGACATTTGAAAAAAAATATCAGAACACATTAATCCTTATTTAGAATTTGCCAACAATCTTCTTCTTTGTCAAGTATTTCATCTTGATCATTTTAAAACATATTTTTACATTTATCGTGAAATATCGCTTACCCCCTTTGTACTTTAACACAGCAGAGTGTAATGATCCCTCCCTAAGTGCTTCTAAAAGCCATAAAGCTTCTCCAATTACATCGAAATTTTCATCCCGATTCACTGTAGGGTTACCACATTTTTTAAAACACAAGTTCAACGACCCACTAATTGCCTCAGGATCGCCGCAGCGACACAAGGTACCGCCGCTACGCAAATTCCATCAGAGGGATAACGCGCGAAGGGCGGGGGGAAAAATCATGCCGAACTTTCGCCGGTTAATGACCAAAAGTTGCCCCCGTATATTTGCTCGGTCCTCTTGTCGCCGGGACGCGCTCATCAGTCAGAGCGCGTGACAGCGCGGCTGATTCTCGGTACGTCAACGACTCGATTTCGAAATGGGGGGGGGGGGGGGGGTGGAGAAAGAGAGTCGGCAGGGTTGAGAGTCTCTGGCGCCCCCTAATGGAGATTAATTAATCAACCGAGATTCGTTTGATTTCAACGTCTCCATTTCCTGCCGCGAATACGGAATCGATCTCCCTCTGCTCGCCCTGCTCCTACCGCGAAGCCAACCCTCCTCCCGCGCGCTATCGACGCTACGCCTCGAGCTCGTTCGATTTATTACCGCGTTTCTAGACGCGAGGAGCAATCCGCGTCGTCGCGGCGTTCGTCGACGAAGTTTAAACCGCGAGAGACTCCCGCAACTCGTATCCCCACCCCTCGCGTTCCGATGGGCGCGAATGAGGGAGGGAAAGTGAGGCGAAAAAGTCTTTATCGCTCGCGTGGATGATTCGAGCCACTCGGATAAAGCGATTCGAGATCACTCACGAAATAAGTACACCTAAGCGGGCTAAAACTGTATCGCTGAATTTTCGGCAAGGACGAGAAAATACGGCATCCCTTGATACTCGAAAACTCTACGTTATCTCTGCAAATTTTTCCGAGCCTCACCCATCGCACCAATTCCCGTCGATTTATTACCAACCACCGCACTCAAAAAAATTTGGCCACAACTAGAAAAAATTATAGTAATTGCAATGATAATTTTCTTCGCAATAGCAAGAATTCTTGCTACGCTGGCAATATTTTTCTAGTTGTGTCTGGAGGCAGCCAGAAATATAGCTGGATTAGCTAAATACTTTTTTCAGTGCGCGACGAGTTACGGACCTCCCCTCCCCCTGCCACCCAACCACCCCGTTTCCGCCCTTCTTTGTCTTCGCGGGATAAAGGAAAGAAATTCGTCCCCCCGGTTTCTCGGCCACTTTTTGTCCTCGGCAACCCCCCGCGAACGACTGCCGCAATTGCAGAGCGACACTCGCAAGAGGAAGAAGAGGAAGAAGAGGGGACGGTTCGACGGGCGCGAAAGGATTGCCGGCGTATTCGGGAGAAAAGCCTCTTCTCGCGATGATTCGAGCCATTCTCCCGGCGAAGAGCTGCCGCGGCTGTCAAACGGTGGGAGGGAAGCCGGGAAATATGCGACGGAGCCTCCCGTGGACCGAGGCAACCCCCTCGGTGCGAGCAGCGCATTGGTATTCACAAAGGATAGCTGCTCGGTTGATGAGCCCGCCTGACGTATCATCCCCCCTGCCCCGACGCCTACGTGTTCTGTCTGGCTAAAATTCGACCTCGACAA
Organism: Xiphydria camelus; assembly: GCA_963678675.1. Classification (NCBI taxonomy): domain Eukaryota; kingdom Metazoa; phylum Arthropoda; class Insecta; order Hymenoptera; family Xiphydriidae; genus Xiphydria; species Xiphydria camelus. The sequence continues at coordinate 34,893,196 of OY783192.1, read as the reverse complement.
TCCGGCCGGATAAGAAATCCGCGGCGGAACGTCAATCGTAATCGCGCGGCATTACGTGTGTGCGTTTAATTCTCGCGCGTTTACGGGCTTACGACGCAGTTCAATTTTCGAATTATCCAAGAGAAATCGTGGAAGTGAATTCACATCCGTGGGGAAAGTTTCGCGCTGTTTGGGTCGGGACGACGGGGGGTACAGAGAGAGTTTGGATTTAAGGGGAGAACCTGACCAGTCTCCGATGTCGCGGTCAGTGTCCGCACCGAAGTTGGCGAGTTCGTGTGCTTCGGTGTAATCCTTAAAATCCCGATGCACAAAGGATTAGCAAAGCGCACGGACTCGCTGGACTCCTCTAATTTTCCCGAGCTGTGGAGGGGCGAATTAAGCCGGGCTCGAGAGGGGGGACGAGATCCGGCCAATTAAAATAGTCGTTTGCCGTTCAATTGGCCGGCAAATCGTCGACGATTCTCGGTCGGATTTTATAGACACTTCGGACGAGAAGAGAGGGACCACGAATTGGCATTCAAATAGACTGTATTCAACGAACGAGCGAGTTGTGTACTTCTCTATAAATACGAATATACGAGGAACCGTCCAAATGAACGAAGGAATAAGAAGAGACGGAGAGATGGATTCGAAAAGGGTACGTAACAAAGGAGGAATATTAGAAAAACGAGTGAGTGGGAGAGAGAAACGGAGAGGAAGACCCTTTAATTTGGAAGCTGCCTCTGAAGGGACATCTGGACCACTTGTACCTTGATTTGTGTCTCGTGCCCGGTCTGGGAAGATCTACGGCTGAACACCCCCTCCTCCCTCCTAGTCAACCCCCGTAAGCGTACCCTCAACTATCCCCTCAAGAAACATTGATGTATCGTTTCAATCGTCCCTCTGCAGGACCCCGAGAGACTATCGTAAAGAACTAATAAAAACCGCTGGACCTATTTCCTCTCCCGTCTCTATATATCTATACGTATTCGTACATGCGCGAACGTTTATGTGCGAAACGCTGGAAAAACACACCCGAGGAAATTTCACAGGACGGGCATCACTTCTGTCGCGATTCGAGGAATCGGCAGATCGTCTACTCCTCTGAAGGTACGCCTTAAAGGACACCGAGTGGGTAAATTACATTCGATTGTAACAAGAGACACCTCTTGCTTCTTCCAAACGAAAACGTCTTACTCGAAGTCTTCTTTTCTCGCTCGTTCTACATCCCTCCCAACCTCGCCGCGACCAATCCCTACGGCAATCCACTTCCCGAAGAAGATCCTTCTCGCGTGTCGCGCGCCCGTCGCAATCAAGGAGCCCGTGGAAAAGGACGAGAAATCTGGGAAGAGGGGGAGGTCGATTCGCGCCGGGAATAAATCGACCGACGAGTTAAGGTTGTCCGGAACTTTCGTCATTTCCGGTCGAGAGACGCACCCGCCTTCGAGGTGGTCCCGCGTGCGTTATGGCGTTGGAAAGTAATTTTACCGCTAATATCACCGATCCGTATCGCGCCGGTCGACCCTCTAAATCGAGAGAAGAGCGAGTAGATATACGAGAGACGCAAGATGGGGTTGGAGGAGAGATACGAGACAAACAGGGATGATTGATAGGTGTTTGTTTGCTCTGCAACTAATCCCGCCTTTCGTCATTACGTATCTATAAACTCGTAATAATCGTGCAAATATTTTATGAGAAAAGAAAACAGGAAATGAGAATGACGTCAAATTATATAATGAAGAATGCGGGATAATTATGAATCAATTTAAAAACGGAGCAATAAAGCGTCGAAGCTTTTAAGCTGCTAACGCGAGTGACCGATCGCGTTTTTCCTCCGTCCGAGGTTTTGGCGGGCGCGCGGCGAGGGGTAAAGTGGATTGACAGCTTTGCATAAATTTCCGCTTACCTACTCCGCGCTACGCAAATCTAGAGTTTATCTGCCATGGGAGCTACTCCCTGACGAGCGATTCCCATGTAAACGACGCGCTGCCCGGGCCGTACTGCCCTTCAGCGACCGGTCGCTCGTAAAACTAAGGGAGTCACTGCACCTGGCGCTGCAGGGATGTATGTAAACTTCGATATCGCCCCGAATTCTTGTGTCAATAGACAGACAACATAGGAGGAACTGTACATACCCTATGTTTCTGTATAAACCGGTGAGTCTTCAGTAGATAAATATACATATGTTCTCATATAGAAATCGATATTTCCCCTTTGAGATATTGATCTGATACTATGATTCTCGTAATCAGCGTGAGAAAGTACATAAAATGAAGTGGTCAAGAATACAATTCCAAGGATTACGATTTTTTTGGAAAATCGTAATGTCTGGAATCGATCGCTTGATCACCCTATCTTGTGCATTTTTTCATGCCAATTACGAGAAGCATGGTCACATTAGGCTGATATCTCAAAAGAAATATGATACAAGAAAATTACATATTTTTCCACAGAAAATCATCCATATCTCGGTCTTCCTTTAACCCCTTCAGACCTGATTTTTTTTCGCGGAGTAAACAAAATTGTTAATGATGGTTTAGCCTTTGGAGTATTATTATATTTTAACATATTTTTGCACTTTATTTTTTAAATTTTCTTATATTTATGCGCAAGCAGTACAAAGTTGTGTTTTTGCGTAACATTTTTTAATAAAATAGCTAAAATCCAATGTACATTCTCGTGTACGCCAGGTCTGAAGGGGTTAAGACTTGCTCAATATTTCTACAATTTTTTAAATAAACATGAAAAAACCATAAAATAGGATGGTCTAGCGGCCGATTCCAGAGAATTCGACTTTTGATAAGATTTCACGGGTAAGCTGCATTATTCCACTGATTTAACTATCGCTTTATCAATATCTTAAAACAAATAGTAATTTTACTCCTCTCCTTATCGCCACATATGTATATATGCTATCAATAAATTATTTTGTATGTAATTTTAACTCTTCTGCTGGTTAACCCACGTTTGTGAAGCTGGGATGTCAGGCAGTAGTAAATACCTGAATATGTGCCGACGGACAGCTCTGAAGTAGGTACTGCGCGTTGATGGAAATGCTGTCAAAATCAGTCTTCGCAATTGACACGAAGAGCAAGAAATAAATCTTTGTTAAAATTTGGTCCAGTTAAAAATTCTTTCTCCAATCACTCACTATAATTGATTATACTTTAAAAAATGTACTAAACATAAAATTCTATTACACCTTGAACTTAGATAACTCGAATAAATACTGCACTATACAGAAAAATTGGAACTTCAAAAGAACTATTCTTTAGCATCGTATCCAACGCTACGCGCGTATGTGACGCTCGAGAGAGTGGCAAGCAGCGACTGATCGCTCGCGAGAGCCTTGCGCGATACCACGGGCCTCGCGTTTCATAAACAGTTTTTTGTTCCTCCAGATAAGACGGGGAATTCGATACAAATAATACGCGTAGTCTTATCATGAAGGATTCAAATGAAGGGTCCAGTGGAAAAACGATGAGGGTCCATATTCCTAAAAGTTGAGAAACACGACATTTAAAGTTTCACAGCGCACGGGAGTCCACTGTGCCGCCTATTTTCAACCACAGTTTTTAGTGGAATCTCAGTGTTCGTCCCCTGTAAGGTTTGATATGTTGATACTTCATGTTACAAGCTAACAGATGTCGCTAAAATATCGATTTCGAAAAAAATGGACCCTCATCGTTTTTCCACTGGACCCTTCAAATATTTCTTTGGAGAACTGCGACTGTACGAATTTCACACAATTAGAGGTTTAAAATACCTTCTCCATTCGGAATTAACTATAACTGAGAATGATAATATTATAAAGATTTACTAAGATAGACTTTATATTACAGACGTTGACGATTACATTTATTGAATTGCTTGTAATTTAATTATCGCACAGACGTGTTACGTCTTGAAAATTCCTACGCACAGCCGTATTCATAGAATTAATAGAGGTACGTGCGAACGAGCGATAAATAAGTTCCCATGGAGAGATGGAGAATAAGCAATCATGTAATAGCCCGGGCAGTTCAAATCCCAAACAGAAACAAACACTCTACTACGCAGCTGTATGAACAGCGACGAACGAAGCGGAAAGCGAAGCCCTTCAAGGAGCCTTCAACAGATCATAACTTCATTAGACTCTATGGGACGTAACAGCGACGTGTCATCAACGCGAGAGGCCGGAAGTTCCGCGAAGCCCTCAGCGATGCACGTGCCACTAAAAACGAGATCAAGGCATCTCCCCTCCCCCCCCCCCTCCTTTTCAAAACATCAGGCTGGACTCCACCTAGGACGAAGAATCAAGCTTGACCATTGGTCGAAAGAAACAGGGATAGGAACCAGCCCCGCGCGAAAGTGGAATAAAAAAGAGACTCTCTCTCTAATTAGAACGCGCAGAATATTAGCTCAGTTTCCAGTGTCAATTTTGTTGTAATTAGATCAGCGCTTTTGCCTTTTAATCAGTTCATTCGTGGCTTAAAATAAAGTCTGTTAGCTAATCAGTTTTGTGATTCGTCTCGTCCCATCCTCTTGAAGTAATCGAAAAAAGAAAGGAACGAGAAGGAAGAGAGAGATTGAGTCGATGATTCAAAGGAAGTAATCGAGAAGGGAAGGAATGAGGAGGAAGAGAGAGATTGAGTCGGCGTTTCAAAAGAAGGTAGGCAAATAGTGTTCAAATATTTCATAAGATCGACTGTTTTGAAATATAGCCTCTAATCCCCATCTTTCCCTGTCGCTGGATTTCCCCCTTTCTTTTGAGTGCACGTGGCCCTTGGTTGTTATTGGATAGGATTCAGTTAGAATTTGTGGGTCGTTTAGTCGAACTATGATGTGACAGATAACTGCGACTATATACGAATTTCAATTAGAGATTTAAAATACCTTCTCCATTCGAAATTAATTGTAACTGAGAATTATTATAAAGATTTACTAGGATAGACTTTACATTACAGACGTTGACGACTACATTTATTCAACTGCTTCTTATTTAACTATCGCACAGACGGTTAATAATGATTTACAACATTTTCGAAATTCATTCTTTTGACCCGAAATACTCGTACAAATTTGACAGGTCATCTAAGTCTGATATATTTGCGACGGGCTTCTATGTGAATCGCGGTCCTCCGAGACCCCACTCCCACGCGCTAGTAAATAATTTCGAAGCGCCCCACCTCCTAAAATCCAGGCAGCGATTCAACGAGCGATATATTCAAACGGGCGCGACCGCGGGTCCACCGCAAATTCTATTTGGTCGCATGGAAAATGCGAAGCGTATGCTTCGAGGGTCCAACTCACCCCCTATGTCGACGATCCAACCCCTCACTCTACGGTACCGTTCACTTACCTACCCCTCCCTAGCGCTCTTCCGCCCTTCAACCTCCTCCTAGTCTAATGGAACTCGAGCGGCACCCCTATTCAGAATTTCCGCGATACCGCGCGAACGCGGCGATGCGGTGGTTCGTTTCTCGATTTCGCGCCGCGCGAAACACCCTCACGGGGGAACTACGAAGAGACTTCGACGAAAGGAACGCGAGAACTATACTGCCCTCTTAAGCCAAAAGGACGTAACTCAAAATTTACTCATTTTCATATGTTTATGGTTTCCAGCAGTTCTATACACAATCATCACATCTCCTCCGCGAAACAGGCATATCATGTACTTGTTTCATAGGATTATATCCAAAAGCAAATGAAAGAAAGAGATCAATATTGCATAAAATATTAATTATCTCACGATAACCAAATATTGAGATAAGTCATTTTGGCTTAGGAGGGCAGTATAGACGATGGTGATGCTGGCAGATGATGAGATTCAATTGTTCAGAGCTTTTTTTTTTGAAATTTGGATATAATCTCAGGGTCTAGTGAAATTTGAAAATGAAATTTCCTGACTTTTCCAGGTTTTTCAGTCAGAAATAAATGGTTTCCTTGAACCTCGTACATAGGTACACATTTAGATCCCGTAAAATTTTCATGGGGGGTATAACAATATCAATACTTTATATTCTCTTCCATATATTAGTCTACGACTTTTATATAATCAGCAAGGAACTGTAATCAGAAATATCAATTTAGAAAAAATTATTTATCAATGTGCACTTAAACAAATGTCCTTAAAATCCTCGCGAAAAGAACGTCGAACCGCGCCTGGAGACGCTTTTAAAAAGTCTCATTATACTATTCCCCTTCGACATACACTTTTCAAGAACAGTTTTCAACTCCCTCTTATGACCACCCCAAAAGTCCCATTAAAGGTCCCACCTGTAAGCCACTTTACAAGGGCGCCCCCCCGAAAAGTAACCCGAGTGCCGATCGACGCGTTGCGTTGAAAAGTTAAAGCTTCGAGGACTCATTTCCGCTTCTCAGGCGGGAGAAAGCGTTTCATTTCCCGCGTTTATCGGCCGACGGAAGTAGCGGTCGTTACTTTTTATTTTCGACTCGCTTAGTCAATCTCTTCCTTCTTCTTCTTCTTCTTTTTATTCTTTATCTAACTATGCGCATCATCCCCCGCCTTTCCTCGCTGGAGAATCGTTCTTTCCACTTCACCGCGCCGTATAGCTATAGAGTCTTCGAGTTAAATAGCTCGCCTATCTATGCAGGGATACATAGGGATGATTCGAGGGGAGGCTGGCGGAGGGGAAGGAACTACCCATTCCCTCCCTCTCCGTCCTCTTTCGAGGCAGGAGGAGCATTTGTATTCCGCCAGCGACCGTTATATCGATATGGAGAAAATCGAATGTCACTGGAGAATTTAAATAAACGCACCCCACCCCCAGCGTCTCCTCCGGAGACAACCCTTATAAGCCGCGGTCGTCATATTCTTCCGTTGTCTTCCCCGGCGTCTCGGCGAGATACGTCCCTCTACAGTCTGCGTGCGTCTCAAGCGATAATGTTGGTAACTGCATATGGGGACGATACAGTACATTTCACCGTTTCCCTCGTTTCTTTTGATTTTTCGCGGTTTGCTGCAGGGGTGGAAGGGTTTGGCCGGGGGAAAAAATATCTCCAAGCACGAACTTCCAGGATCACGTTATGTCACGGCCAGACCGAAGTCCCACAAGTTCTAAGTCGAAGAAACCCTTTCGCGCCGGAATATGTCTATGGGTAATATAATAATAGCTGAGTAGTAGTAAAAAAAAAATTGAGATAAAACTTTAACGCTTGAACAGTAACAGTTTCATTACATCGCTCCTTCCACCGAGTAAATTTGATCTCATCCCGGGAGACGAACCATGGGGGGGGATGCGAGGGGACGCTGCAGGAGAAAGCTCAATTTTTCGCGAGTGGTAGAATTGTTATCCCAGGACCAGCGAAGGATTTCGTTAATTGTGTTTTTTCTCCGAGGCTAAAATAATGGCGTGTGGAGCCACCGCTATAGAGCTTCACGTAATTAGATGACACTTCATTCGATTACTTCGTCATCGTTGGGGAGCCAGTGGTTCTCAGTCGAATTTTCCGAGAATTTTTATCTCCCCAAACACTCGTGTCACTCTACTGTTCGTTTCAAGCGTACTGACGATGTTTACGTGCAAATATAATTTTATAGAATCGACATTTCACGAAAAAAAATTATTTTAAACCTAAAACGTAATCCCAAACTCCAAACGAAATTTTGTTCTTCCATCGGCACACTTTAGAAAACCATCCACGACGGAAAAGTCTTTATCCTTTCCCCTTGAATCCATTCCCCGGCGTCTCGCCCAACCGCGTGGCGACGAAGGAAAGGTATGTATATACGGAAACACACGGGAAAATCTCTCAATTCCCACGAGCACTTTCGAGCTCTGAGTGTTGCCTCGTAAATTCTGTGGGACATTTTAAAATGTCCCTGTTCCACCCCTGCGAACAACTCCTCCTCCCACCCCCTACGAAGAGCAATCCGGCGGCCCCCTCCTCTCCCCTCACCATCACCCCATTCTCAATCCAACGCGAAAGAGAGAACGAATAAAGAAACCACCCCGGCGTCGCATTAGTATTCCGGAATCGTTTCGACTATCCGTCTCTCCGTACAAGAATTCAAACCATTTTGATCGAATTCTCTCCCGTTGTTTACCAAATCCGAAATTTCGCAGATAGGGACGGCCAATCCGTTGCGTAAATTACGAAATACAATTTCGAAAGGGATCCCACACTCTAATTGCTGTCGCCGTTCAATTATAATACCCGTGTGTAACGTTTCACCTGAAATCGCGTTACGTAACTTACAGAGATCTGCCAAGTTGAATGACGTCAAAATGAATGACGAAGGAAAAAAGAGATCCGCACAAAAACGTACCTCCACGAGGAACGCTGCAAATTGAGAGACTCCGCACCCCCTCTAATTACTGTCGCGATAATCCTGTAAAGAAATCCTCGGCCAAAGTGTTTACGCGGTGAAAAAAAAAATGAATAATAATAATAATAATACTAACAACAAACGCCGCCTTCGCGAGTCCGAAGACTACGGAGCGCAACCCCTTCGGCGCGGGTGCTCGGATATTATTTTTAATTGAATCCTCCTGATGAAATTTCGTCCCTTTCAACCCCGCCTTCCCCCGCGAAGTCCGCCGCTTATATTAACCCTATACCGCGGCTCTCGTTTCTCTCGGTTTCTCCGGCTGTTCTTCGAACTCTTCTTCCTCCCCTCTCGACTCCTCTTCTCCTCCCCGTCATCCACCCCACGGCGAGCTTTCTCTTTCCACGAAGCGGCGGCGGCGGTTAACCCTCCCTTCACTCCTCGCGGATGGGCTTACGCGTCGAGAGACATTGTCGAAGAATATTTTACCACCCCCAAGGCTGTAACCCGCACATGCTGCCCCCGCGATACTGCATATTTTTACGGAACCGCCTACCCCGTGATACGGTGTATCTCTCCGTGTCGCCTCGGTTCCGAAATGAACCCCACGGGGTACACAATTCACGTATCGAACGAACGATACGACGGTATCTCGCGCTTTCGAGCGCGACGACGAAGCCGACGATGAGGGAGGGTGACACAGGTGCTAGACACTCCGGAGGGACATCACGATCGGGCATAACTGCGCGAAGGGTTGGGAAATACAAAAGAATATGCGGGGGTGTGCGCTCTCGTTTCCGTTCATGGTGAATGCTGGACGAGATCGACACTGATTTTGAGAAAGTCGCTTCGTTGAGAGAGACGCGAGGAAAAAGTCGATTTTTACACCCTTTCGTTTAGTTCACGAAAATAGAAAAATTGTATTACACAAAAAACCCCGCTTTTATAATTGTCAATTTGCTGTGCTATTCAGAGCCAAAATCGGCAAATTCTCACATAAGAGTCCGAGAAAAACGAAGGGAAAAAATAACTGGGATACAGCGCGTTCACTTTCACATTCGACGATTACTGCTCGCTACCGCTACTGATTTTGAAAATCATAGCGAGAGAGCGAGACGAGTGCGGTGCAGCGTATGCTGTTGATGGCAGGTGTTATTAACGAGTATTTAACTGGAGTTTTAGAGGGGGTGGAGGGAGGGAGGACTAGACCGACCGCTAATTAAATTAATTCCAAGCGACCCACACCATCCAGTAAAGTCTACCCCGTTCCATGTCCGTCCCAGCCACCGATAGCACCCCCTTCCACCCTCAAATCGCCCCCGCAAACCGCGCGAAATTCCAATCAAAAGAGCAACGCGAACTTTTTTCCCCTCTTCGCTACTCGACGATATATGTATACGTATACGATATATATACGTCGAAGTGCTCGACGGAACTAATTAATTGGATGAAAAAGTTACACCTCGCTAAATAATTTTGAAGTAATTATTCACCGTAGTCGTTAAATACTCAGGGGAAGAATATTAACGAGAGTATCCCCGAGGACTAGCTTGTTCACGAGGTGAAGATTAATAGAAAAAGTCGTGATTCGAGGAAATTTTACTTTCAAAATTCTCCGGCCCTCCGCCGACCTTCAATTAACACATTTCCCAAGGCAAGCAACACGCTCCTCTCGCTTCCTTTGTTCGCACTCCTCGAAGGAGAAGGAGAGGAGGGCGGGAGGTCTTTATCACGGGAAAACGTCTCCAGCGTTGTAGGTGCGCGATGAGGGTGAGCCAGGGGTTGCGGAGGGGGTTATGGGGTTTCTATGGGTGCCGAGAATTTGCATACAGAGCATCTGTCACCAGCCCCTTAGCTGGCTTCGGCCATTTTCGACTCGGGGTATCTCCCGGCTCGGATCTATGGATAATGGGAGCCATTCTTATGGTAAACCGGCCGAGAAGGAGGGGATGCCGTTCGGTAGTCCCGCCACTTCAGGAACGAGGACATTCTCCTCCGTTAGGAGTTCCCCCCTTCCACGGCGCACCGTGATTCCGGGTGCACGGGGAAACTTCAAAATTGCGCGGCTCAATTAGCCATAAATTACTCGATCAACGCCTTCGGCCGAGGATATAGGTACATGGGAGAAGTCTTCCCATCTATCGTCACGACTGAGGAGGAGAAGGAGGAGGAGGAGACGGTGAATAGGCGGATAGTGCGAAGTGGAAGGTCAGATACGAGCACCCGCGCGGGTTGGATGCTACAGGCGGATTATGGGGGAAAAATTAGTGGCAATTAATTTGGAAGAGAAAGGTACGCGCTTAACTCTCTCAGTTAGTCGCTTGGCTCTCGCGGCGGAGGCGATTCGTTTGGATACGGGAGGAGATTTGTCTTTCGGAATTTTCGAGAACTTCGGGGCGGCTTAATTCGGAATAAGAAACAGTCGATGGGGGTTTTCAATCCTGAGCAATCGTCGATAAACGTTTCTACTTGCTAATTAATTTAGGAATGAGTGATTTGATTCCTTGAAACTTTATATGCACTGATAAGAAAAATGTAGTTCAATTGATCAAATGTTAGTTTGTTAGTCGACTCAAATGACATTTTTATCGAAGAAAATAATTTTCCCGCATATAAAATCACTGGTATCTTATATTTTCCTTGAGATATCGTATTAAAAACTGTGCTTTTCGTAATCAGCACGAAAAAATACATAAGACAGGCTACCCGAGAGATCGATCCCATAGATATCGAATTTTGCGATAATATCAAGGGTACTTTTTTTCAATTTCTCGCAAAAAGTCGAAATCTCTGGAATCCAACTCTCGAATATCCTGTCTTGTGTATTTTTTCACGCTGATTCCAAAAATCATGGATTTATTGAGGATATCTCAAAGGAACATCGACATATTATCGAGTTTATGGGGAGAGAATAATTTTCTTCGATATAAAGTCACTCTAGTATATTATACTTTCTTTAAAAATGACGTCAATAATTCTATAGCATTTTTATTACATTTCCACTTATTCTTTTGTAAGAGTGCTACAGCACTCATTTTCCTCCTACTAGGTAGGCGTCCCAGTTATAGCCACTCTTCCCAGATTTTTGTCTTATAACTAATATATATGCTTTAAATTGCCTCCTTAAGGTTTAAAATCGCTGATCAAACAGTATAAGCTGACGTGACACAAATACCTACACCTGGTTATTAATGGTGATGAGTGGCTATAATAGGGAAAATCGGCAATTTTTCCTTTTTATGGTTTTTTTTTTCATTTTACGGAAAGATCGTTATATTTTTTTTCCTGAATTGTTGCAAGAAAACTATACAATCTATCATTTAGCATCATAGAATGTAACGATACGTTAATTCTTTACAAAATACAAGGCATGACATTTGAAAAATCCTTAAACATGGCTATAACTGGTACACCTACCCTATACATTTCAGCGACAATGCCCAAGAAGGTAAACTGGCCGATTCCAATGACTCCGAGACTTCGACACTTTAGGACGGCTTAATTCCACATAAGGCGACGTCACCAGTGGCTCTCATGCAAATCGTCCACACGAGAGCGTCCGTAGAACGAGGGACACACGCGACGTTATTGTTCTGCGAATCGAGAAATGATGCGACCGTCGGGGAGACCTCGAGACGGCTTACAGCCCGGAGATAAGATAACGAGAATCCACGGGTATTCTCGAGCGCGTAGAAACGAGTTTCGATCGGATATATATAGCGTCACTTGCCTTTTCCTCCGAGGCTGTTTTCCGAGCACGAACGCCTCGGCATTGAAATTCACCGCGAATTCCGCTTTCCATTTCTATCCCGTCACTGCGCTACACCACCGCCGAGGTGCGTCCCTTCGGAACCCCGAAAAAACTTTTGCTTTGCACCCGAAGCACATCCGCCTTTGTCCGCCGTCTTTTAATTTCATATCGCCCTCCGCCCACGTCGTGATTAATCTTCCATGTCGCAATCCGAACCGGTACAGCGCGTAAACTCGCCTGGGAGGGGTGCGGAATTGGAACAATTATGCTTTCCAATCCAACTAAACATTCGCGATAACAGTAGCAATAATAATGGTAACGGCACGAAGTCACGAAGGCGAAAGCTGTCGCGCGACGCATTAAGACGATTAATCGAAATTCGAGAGACGGTGCAGCGCACCGGAACCCACCCTTCGACGTTTCCCGCGTCTTTCGCGGCCCCCGTGAAACTTGTACAGGGGTTCGTCGCAATATCGACGCGGGAAAGATATTTTTTGCAACCCCGTAAACGAGTTTAACGCGAGTTTGGCAGCGGCCCGTTGCAACCCTCTGAACCATTCGAGTCCAATAGGCGTTTGAGCGAGAGGGGTGGTCCTTGAGGGGGAGGCGGAAGGGAGGAAGCGAGAGCGTGCCGACCTACGCCTCAAGTAACGGGGGTTGGAGTGAAAAATTACAGTGACTTATTAAACGAAAAACTTGAGCGAAGCTTTTTGATATATCGCTCCAAATTTCCCGGGTCCAACTGCCTTTTATATTACTGTCAAATTACCGAGCATTTTTCACGAGGAAACTTTTCAAACTCGCACCTGCACATCGTTTCGAGGGAAACTGCTTTTCGAACGAGGAGTGGCGGATGACGTGAATGTGACTGTCGCGTGTTCGTTATTTCTCGATAAGAATAATTTATGATATAGAAAATATGAAATCGCGTGATATCGCCTAAAATTCAACTATAATTGATGAAACTCTGGAACTCAATCGACAGGAGCAGCGGTACACGATTTTACTAATATCGATGATAAAACTAAGCTCTCTGCTCCAATTTAAACAATCTCACCCCGCAAACTAGTTTTCCTCGTAAACTTGCCGGCGTTCGAACGTATTGCGGATCGAACTTCATAAAGTTCGATCTACGGGTTCGAGTTTCAGATAAGCGTTGTCTTCAACGCGATACTTTGGGGAGCTTTCGCGGACAAAGGGATATCTCACCCGCCGCTCCAAGGGCGTGAGCTCCGGGGCCCGAAGAGTTCCTCGGACTCCCACCGGCGAGCTTTCGGCTCCTCGCGCGGTCCCGGGAGGGTGAAACGTCGGGCGGTGAGCGCCTATGGGAGTTTACCGTCAGGGGTTTGCCGATCCGCGCGCGCGAGGGATGAACGAGGCCGAGATTCGGGGCATCCGCGTGGGTGTCTCGTAAGTAAGGAGCTACCTGAAAGGGGAGGGACGAGTATATATATGGTCGGAGGCGAAGAGACGGGTCGTCCTCGCCGACTCAGCCACCATTTAAATGGCAACGCTCGTCCATTCTTGCCGTGATTGCCCGGGCAAATTGATTCGATTTCGACGCGAGTGAAACGACATCCACCATCGCACGGCGTATACACGTATATACACTATGCGCACCATGTGGCGATGGAAGGTTCCGCCGGATTACCGCCGAGATTCGTACGACGCAATCCCGCGCTCCCTCTCATCTCCCGTCGCTGGGAAGCTGTGCCGTGCTTGCGCGATTTAAGGTACGCCTTTGTATCCGTCCAGATGCCACGGATCCGCATACGCGTCGAATTGAAGCGATTCGGACACGGCGTCAGACGGGTTACGGTGCAAATGGGTTCACGCTTTTCTATAGAAGCCTTGTTAACGGTGGCATGATTCACAGAAGACGTTTATGGGGTGTGGACCTTCCAACGAGCGCAAAGTAGCGGACGGCTGTGCGTTAATATGTCTGCTTCAATAACGCTGCTGGCACATATTGAGATTTATCGCGTGTATGTACTTAATTATCACGATATTGAAGTAATTCGACTGGACATTTTTACAGCACCATTTTCCCAGCACAAAAGACCAAGTGCGTTGTAAATCTGTGAAAAATTCTACGCACTCGTGCTTCTGTCCGGAGAGCAGGCCCTTTCAATTTTTCGACTAATCCACATTGTTAATACGGGCGAGAACGGCACAGAGAAACCTATACATATAGAGCGTAGGCGGGGACGCCTATAGAATAGCTATACCGTACCGTGCTTCATCGCCGACGTTTATGGGGTGTAAGCCTGGTATAGCGAAGGCGTTACTCGCGGCGTAAGCTCGATACTATGGGCCCATCTACGGGGGATCAGCCTGCATAATATGCGCGCCCGGGCACGCAACTCCGCGACGCTACACGGCTCACTCTCCGCGCGAGCATTCCAAAACCGCGCGACCTATCGATCCTCGAATCCGCGATATATCCAGTTTGTACGTGCGGGGCTTGTGCGCGGCCCACAAAACCCACCCGTCGGAGACTGACGCGTTGCTGCGAGTGCTTAGGTATGCTTCGCGTTACCTCTCTCGACACGCTCCGTATTACGCCAACGCGATTTGCGAGTGATGAAATTACCGGCGAGAAGAGAAATGTCAACACTCTTCGTCAGAAGTCCAATGAGGAATTCTCAACTAAATAGGAATTTCTCTCATTCGATAGACACGTGAGCGTCACATATGAACGATAATAGTAAATCGTGATTAACTCTGCCGCAATTGAAAATAAAACGGAAAATTTTAGCAGTGTGTTTACTGCTAAAATGTTTCGTTTTTTTTTTTCAAATCGTGATTAACTCTGCCGCAATTGAAAATAAAACGGAAAATTTTAGCAGTGTGTTTACTGCTAAAATTTTTCGTTTTCTTTTTAAATCGTGATTAACTCTGCCGCAATTGAAAATAAAACGGAAAATTTTAGCAGTGTGTTTACTGCTAAAATTTTTCATTTTATTTTCAATTGCGGCAGAGTTAATCACGATTTATTATTATTGTTCATATGTGACGCTCGCGTGTATATCGAACGAGAGAAATTCGACTTATCGAAAGTAGATATCTAACAGATGGTGAAAAAGGAGAAAAAAAAGTTTCGAGAGGAGAAAAAGATCATCGGTATTGCCGCAGGTATGTTCCGCGTTATCTATTCGAAAGGATCGTTCTCGCACGCCGGTCTGCACTGCTACAATCCGCTGTCTAATGACATCAAATCCCTCTTAGTTAGTGCGCTCGAGAGCAGTGTGCGGCTTCCATCGCAATGAATTCAAGCATCGGGCTCTTACTTGAGCCAAGTTCGTTTACCCTTACGTTTAATGACGTGAAAAAAATCTTCTCTTTGTAGGTACTCTCGTTTTCGACTTCTCTCCAGTTCCCCTCTTCTGCATTCTCTTTAAACACAATTATCAAGTACTCGCCTTTCGAGTTGTACCGCGAGGCAATTGTTCTCCAGAGCGATAAAGATAATTTCGTATTACCATCATTATTAACCCCCATTCGCCCGTGGCTACGTCGGCGTTTACAGCGCGCGGTGAAAATGACTGGTGTAAAACAAACATTTCAACGAATTATATGATAATTCTGACATTCCACTGCCGTACCTTTCAATCGTCCGTACTTCTTAAAACTTCCGCTGTACCGTCCATTTTCATGTCACTTTAACCCTTTCGCTCACGACTTTTTTTTTTTCTTAAGTAAAAGATCTGATATTTGCCACTACATATAAAAGAAGACTTTCAGATTTCGAATTTACTTTACAGATGTCGCTATATGTCATCAGTCAATCGTGAATTGGTATACAAATGAACACAAATGAACACAAATTTAATAAACGGTCAAAAATGGCTTGAGCTTTTCATAAGAGATATACAAAATCCATGTATTTAACGAGGTGAGCGAAAGGGTTTCAATCCCGTTGGACAATTTTCCAAGCATCGATAAAATCATAATAACAAAATCCAATTCGTATATGAGAACACTTTTCGATCAACTGCTCGATCACCGCTCTTCTCTCGAGCCACAGAAATACTCTCTGTTAATGAAGAATCCCAAAAGTCGACACGTCGACCGTGGCTCACAATCGTGATCAGAAGAGAAGGGAAGGAATTCGACGAGGAGCGAGGAGCGGAGGATGTAGTAGGTGTCGCGAGGGTTCTTTTGCCGCGCGTTCTCTCAGGGCCCCCCTTTTTTTGCCCCGCCGCCCTTGTCTTCCACGCCAGGTTTGATTTAATAGCCAACAGAGAGCCGGGCTCGCGGGCTGCCGGCGTCAGCCAGGAAAATGAGAGCAATTTGAGCCTCGCCGCGGTGCTCCTCGGTACATCGCGCAACGTGCGCCTCCGCGCGCACCACTGCGGGATAGTATTTATTATTACGACGAGACGGCTATCCCGCGAAACTATCTTCCCGAGCCGCGTTCAACTCGAAAGGGTAGAGCCCGCGCGGCGTAACTGGTTCCGCTGTACCTGCGTGCGGATTACGGCGTACGACTGATGTGTTCCGAGGAAAGGGAAAAGAGGAACGAGACGGAAGAAGAAGTGAAATTTATCGGATGAGGGAGGAATGTATTAACCGGTGGAAATATACGGCAAAAACGATTTATTTGCAGTTGACTGACGTATAGTCAAATGTGGCGAAATAAATATATCGTTGAGACAAACAAGTATTCGTTAATTATTTAATGATAACTGCTTGGAATCAAATAAATATTCCGGTAATTAATAAATATTGTTTTGTACCAATTCAAATATACGTTTATTAATTACAAAAAAAATTGTTCTGTTGGTAACTCAATTCTTGTCAATTCCATCACACGTTCTATTCGCCGCGTATCTACAAATAAATATGTAAATATTCGTTTGTTCAAAATCGATTGCTTTGAAATTTTGACACAATCTTACATTCGAATACGCGCGTATTTTTATATACCTACTCCCTTAAGGGGGTAAAATAGGGAATGAGATTATTTCGTGTTCCACGCGGACAAAGTCACAAGGGGAAAGCTACTTTCGCAGTAAAATAACGAACCGCTCATGGCGCGGACGAATTCTCAGAATAACGTCAGATGGACCGTTATCCGGATGTCGACCAAGATCGTTCTCTCCGCGAAATAAAGCCAGTGCGTTCGGTCCTCGCCGGGAGCAACAGCCGACGCGGGAAGACACAGAGGGGGAGGTCAGCGAAAAGGGATAATATTTGCTTTGACACCTTTCATCGCGTCGCCGACACTATCCCGAGGGAACGCGAGAGACGCGGGCGAGAGAGAGGTGAGCGCGCGCGGGGGTGCGGAACGAGGGTGAGGCGAGACCGAGAGGAACCCCCGCGAGGATCCGAAGGACCCTCCATACGACGAGAGTTCCTCCGCGGAGGAGGCAGAGAAGGCTAACAAACTTATCCAGGGTCGGGTCGCGAATGGGGTGGCGGAAAACCGAGTTTCTGCTTCGGATGTGCGTCTCCCTCCCACCCCCGCTCTTTCTGCCCGAAAGGAAACCCGGAGGAATTCGCGAGAGAAGAGGAAAAAAAAAAGAGGCGAAGTCTGTGGCAGCCTCTCGCCTGTGAGCTACGATCAATAATACGCCAAAGCAACCCTAGTTGCGGACGGATGTCCCGGGGTCCGTTGTACCCCTGAATCTACGGAGCGCGAAGAGTCGAATGACGAATAATAATTTCGACCTTGCTCGTGTCTGACATTTCGGATTACTGAACGAGCGATACATTTGACAAGCGAATGAAGTAAATTAAACAATGTCACCCCGTCCCACCTAATCCTTTACTTGATGCATGTACCCCTGCTAAAAATATCCGATAGAAAATGATGGAAAATTGTAGAAAGTATTGAAAAATACCACAGAGTTTATGACATTCGATATCACATTGAATATCATAAAAAAACAATAAGGTCGACATAAGACCCGTATGAGTTTCTGTGGTATTTAATACGAAAATAATAAGAAACAATTGATTTCACGTTGTATGTGGTATTTTTGTACCATTTTTGCTATATTCTATCATTTTCTATCGGACTTTTTTAACAGGGACAACACATTAAATAAAAAACCCAATCCAAGCCGCATCGAGTCAAGACGTCGAGCGAATCTAATTTGCAATAAACTCCGCAAAATTCTCATTGCCCTCGAGATAGATTGCTGATAAATATCTTATTATTTCCATTGATTAATCATTTCCCATCGAACGTTCAACCGGACACTCGCGAAGCCACCGACGGAAAGGGATCCCGACTGAGAACCACTGGCAGCATAACCAGTATAGCTGCGGGCTGCGTGCCTGCCTCTACTCCTCTCCTTATCTCATGCTCTTATGCACTTATGCCATTCACATACTCCGACAGACATTCGTACGGTGCCCCATACCTCCTCCCGTTGAACATATCCCCTGAGAGCTAACTCGCCATCGCTGCGTCTACTCGAGTCACGACGAAGGATGCTTACTTCGTAACGCGGTTACCTACACGTACGTACCTACACCCGCTTACGCTGAAAGGAGAATAGAGCGGAGCATCGCCGAGAGAGAAATACGCGAAAAACCGGTAACGGTGCTTCTCTCTCTATCGCACCAGATAGAAACCCGACCTGGCTTAAAGCGAGCCGATGACATCGAGGAATACCTACTGAAGAAACTGTCGTGTGTACGTTGACTTACAGCGAGAAAGTTGTAGTACCTAGATTTGACTAAATCGGCGGTTACGAATAAGAGAGAATGCGAATTCAGTTCCCTGGGCTGTTTTAATCGACTCGAAGAAACTACAGCCTGTTTCCTTCAAACAGCTGTTGGTCATTGCAACAAAGTTTACCGGTCGAAGCAACTAATTCCGCATTCCCCGATCCATAAACGCTGATTTCATTGAATACACTTTTCTTTCTCAGTGCACATAGATGCAATTTAGACGAGAAGAGAAATAATTCAAATATAGAACCGATTGAACAGTCAGATCGAGGGGCCTCCTTTCCACGATTCGCAATACAAAAAGAGTCCCCCCGAACGGAAAATCGAGCCACGTCGATTAAAAGCACCGCGCCAACTGCAAAAATCCTTCGTCGATCCATCCGAACGTCACGAATCGGACCCCGCAACGAACCGACCCTCGAATCGGGCGTGAAAAACGATGGCGGAGGGTGGGTCGCGCCCTCCATATCGCCTCGGGCCGCGCGCTGCGCTTTAGACAAGTTTAAGTCGAGTGGCTTTCCCTGTCGTTTCCTCTCGCCGGAGAAAATCTCCGGTTTTATCAAAGCCGTTTGCAGAGCGGCGCGCCGCTCAGAGGAAGCCAGTTATATCGACGGGTTCGGCGCGCGTTTGTCAGGTAGATATAACGGGCGCACCGTTCCGTTGGGAACCCTTCGTCCGATATCGGTTGATACCTCCCCGTATCGCCGCGCGAGGCGAAGCTAGGCGCGAAGCGGCGGAGAAAACTCACGCGAGTCTCATCCCTGGAAGCGTGCAGTAGGTATACGCGCGCTTCGTCGTCTATTTGTATAAATTCCCCATGCGTGACTAAGGTATAAAGTTACAGATACTATAGGCTGCATTCCTAAGTGTATACTTGAAATTCGATACGTTTACAGCGCGTTGCTCGCGCGTGTGTGTAACGCAGGCACGCACACACGTGCGCGCGGGAGGGGATAAATCGTTATCGCGTCTCTCGGTGCACCGGCTACGTCCTGAGGAGGTTCGCGAGGCGGCGGGAGGGGGGATCTCGCGCGAGACGCCTATTCCTCGCCCTTTTCGATGATCGAGAGAGCGCGCGCGCGACTCGTCGATAGGGCGCGAGCGAACCGGAAGTAGCCGAGATAAGCGAGCCTCTTCGGCTTGCGCGAGCCATGGTACACGGGTAGCGATTATCGTGGTACACGTATGGGAATGTAGCGAGCGAGGGAAGGCTACGTGGATAGCTCGTTACACGTGTAAGAATATCGGTACATACGCGGCGGTACTGGATGCCGAAAGCGGACCGGAAGTATTTAATCTACGATAATCTCTTCGTGATGGATGTGGTAGATACTGTACGTTCTTATGCGTTCGTATTTGTGTTTGGAGAAACGGTACAATTGAGCCATTGAAAACCAGAATGATGTAAGTCACATTTCATGTAAGCTGAGATTATTCGACTGCGAAATTAGGTAAGTACAATTTAAAAAATCTTTCTAGATGATACAAAACAGATATTTACGATTTAAAATATCTGTTTGTATCATCTAGGCAGATTTTTCAAATTGTACTTAACTTTGCAGTCAATTGATCTCAGCTTACATGAAATGTGACTTACACCATTCTGTTTATCAACGGCTCAATTATGCCTCGCTCCTCGTACGATTCGTTTATAACGAAAAGAACGAATTATAACGAATTATAACGAAAAGAACGAACGAAAAAAAAAGAGATTCCCACTGCACTGTAAACATTTCACTTTCTACGTACACGTACATAACGCGCGATAAATGTGTCTGTGTATAAATCTTAGAAAACGCCTACCCAAACGAATCTTCCAACCGAGCTCACATCCGCGTAATGATACACACGACAAAGTCCTGGATCGATCGATCGATCGACGCGGATGGATCGCTCTGGACCGGTTTTCAAAATGGCGACGTAGTCCCGATAAAGCCCGCGGACTCTTCCCACCCCGCCGCCCCGAGAAGTAGATATATGCCCCTTTCCCCCCTCCCGAGAAGGAACGGGTACTATTCCCGTACGCGAATGTCACGCAGCCTCCGCGCAGCGAGATAAATAACGAGCGCCCGATACGATAAACGAATAATAATAAGAGGAAGGTAGGTATAAGCGGTCGCGCGGGGCCCTTAACGTGCTATAAACGTAATTGGTCGTTCGCGAGGACGAAGAAGACGGCGCCGGGCGTTGCAGCGCGGCGGAGAAAGACGGAGCGAAGATGAGAGCCGGAGTTTAATGAAAACCCACGGGATTCAGCCGGATCCGAGTGATTCGCCGTGACGGAGCGACTCGACGATCGTCGCCGAACGGCGAGATAAATTTGGAGCGGCGAGAACGGAAGTGCATGGAGAACAAAAAATAGTAGATGTGACTAAATTTACGGTCACGTGCAGGGAAACACCCAATTCGGTTACTTGAATTAATTAGTTTGGCTATAATGATTAATGGCTGTTTGACGAGAACAAGTTGTAGTCAATGATTGTAGTAAATTATTAAATCAAGTAACTTGATCTGCGTTCCCCTGCCTGCGACCGTTAATTTAATCAAATTTACCGCATTTTTTCTCAGTGTGGGAGAAGGTGAGATGAAGTCGGTGAGAGGTTAATTCAACTCTACGCGTCTGAGTACATACCGATTACGAGTTACCGTACGTAAATAGACCCTTCGCGGCGAGATCGTCGAGGTCGTATCAAGGATCGAGACGAAGAAAAGGAAGGGGTTGATTGGTGGTCGTACAGTTGTTGCAACGATCATTTCAACGCGATTATAGTGTTTTACTTTTCAAAGGCCCGTATAACTGCACTGATAACAAATCGCTCACTGAGTTTTATATTGGCACAACTCAAAAAACTGACAATTTTAGTTAAAACTGGCACAAATATAGTTCTGAACTATATTTGTGCCCGTTTTATTTAAAATATAGTATACAGTTTACTGATTTAAAAATATGGCGTTAACTAAAAATGTCAGTTTTTTGAGGTATGCCACTAAAGAACTCAGTGAACGAAATGTTTGCCCGTTGCCCGTTCGCATGTGGTGTTCGTTTCAGATTTCTTCAGTAAATCCATTATTTTCGGAATCAGCGTGAAAAAATATTATACATCGGGGAATTCCAATTTTCTTGCACGAATGGTCGCGAGTATCGAGAAATGTATAACGTATCATCGAACATTCTCCTAAAATTTCACTAAAAGATATCGGAATTCCTGGAAAAAAATCTCAGTCCGAGCGAATACCGATTTTATCGCATAACCTCCACCGAAGGATTCTCGAATTCTCACAAATTGAAATCTCCGGAATCGATCGCTCGACTACCCTATCTCGTGGATTTTTACGTAGTAATCAGGAGGGGCACGCTTATCAGGTCGAAATCTCGATGAGAATATGAAGCATCGGTAGTTTTACGTAAAAAGATAACAACTTTGAACGTAACTTCGATTAAGACGTCTAGAAGTACGGCGAGAAATTATCTTGAATGAAGAAGAAGAAGAAGGAGGAGCAGAAAAAGAAGAAGAACGAGAGGAACGAAACTGGAGAATTGAAGGGCATCGCGATGCCTGCGAAATTTAGTACCGAACAAACCCTCCCCGTTATATCTCACCACGAGGTGCTACACTGCACAATGCACTGAAACAGTTCCGAGCAGAGATGATAGATGCAACGTAATAACAGGTTGAGCGTGGTGCCGAATACTCAACACCGTTGCCCAACGCTTTCCACTCCTCTGTGTGGAGCTCGCGTACGAGACGAGAGAACCTAAGCACGGATAGACACAGAGCCCGTTAAAACGGTTCCCTCGGGGCATAATTCTCTAATAAGTTTATTAATACACGCTAACGCTGGCTAATTACGCG
Organism: Xiphydria camelus; assembly: GCA_963678675.1. Classification (NCBI taxonomy): domain Eukaryota; kingdom Metazoa; phylum Arthropoda; class Insecta; order Hymenoptera; family Xiphydriidae; genus Xiphydria; species Xiphydria camelus. The sequence goes on along the minus strand of OY783192.1, from coordinate 34,870,656 downwards.
AGTTCTACTCGAGGCTGAGCGTGCCGCGCTTTTTGTGTAAAAATCGGTGATAATGATAATCATTATTATTAAGCATGTAGTAATGCCCTGCCTTGATCGATTGGAAGAAGGCTCGTTTCTAAATAGGGATACAAAAAAAATGTAATAGGTGTACAACTTTGCTTCCGCCGTTTTCGATTCGTGGATCGCTTCAGAAGATGACCAGTTTTTTTCAACGCGGGATTCGTACGCTGCCCGAAAGATGGGAGAAAGTAGTGGCCAGCGATTGGCGATATTTTGAATCATACATGTATAACCAGTTTTTTAGAATAAATCCTCGAATTTCGGAAAAACGGCGGAAGCAAAGTGGTACACCTAATAATTCATTTTCTTGATAATCTAGAATCGATCTCACCGAATAAAAATACATTCATTTGACTTTTACTCTCTAGATCTGAATATTAAAAATCCCTTCCACTCTCTCACTCTCTCTCTCTCTCTCTCTCTCGACTTCGACTCCAGTTCGAAGAGTTCGCTTAAACTGGTTATATACCAAGAACTAGAGTTTATTTGTTGCCGCGTTACCTGTGCACGTGATCGAGGCTGCTCCAAGCTCTGCTCAGCCTGCAGAAAGTCGAGTTCGGTGACTTCGATCTCAAGTTATTGATCCACCCGAAGGATTTGCTTCTTCTGACGATCCCCCCCATGACGTACTCTCCTTCGGCGCAGATACACACAGATTATCCGCGCTAACGAGATCACCGTAGTCACGGCGCAACGCTAATTAAGAAAGTTCATCGCGTCCCGGCAATCCAGTCTGTCGGCGCAACGAACGACGCGGGAGCGCGCTATTCCCGCGATAATCGCCCGCGTGCAGCGACGTCGCGACTTTCGACGTTTTTTCCCTTGACATTTTCGAAAGAATCGCGAAACCTCCGGTCTAAAATATCAAATTTCTCCAAACGTTTACGGATGTCCACGTCGAAGAGAGAAGTAATTAATTAAAGCCACGAGATAATTTCAACAAATTCTTCAAGTTATAAATTTTTTGCTAAACGTCGAGTTTTCCAGCGATTCCAAGTTTTTTCAGAATTTCCCCTGAACCGAGACAATCAATGAGTCATACGCGCCGAGTTTCACGAGACCGACTCGAATTAATCACCGCGGGTAGAGAATAAATAGCGATCAAAAGCGGGCGATAAGTGCCGGATTATACCAAAGTAGAGTTCGTAGTCAGCGGTTATTAGTGTGTACTCGACTGGGTACGCGTGTAATTCAGAGGTTGGGCCCGCTAATAAAAACTGGTAAAAAAAATACTGTTATTTATGCTCAGCCGCCGCCATCCGACGTACCAAGGACTCCCGACTATCTATACGGAAATCGACTGGTGGTCGGATAGCTCGTCCGACCGTTCCAAGGATCTTTGCTTCGAAATTTACGTGGATTTTTCAGAATATCGACCTCGAAGACGTTCTCCTTCGCATAGAGTCGCGTAAGAGTTGAGAAAATCACGTACTTCTCTCTGATTCACACCTGCGAGAGACAGAGTGACGTCAACGGACAAATGCGAAGACCCATCGTGAGAAAAAACGACCAAAACGAAAATCGAAATAATCCGGAAAGGATCGAAATGGAGAGAAAGACTGGGCGCGCTTCGCTGTTTTGTTCTTTCTGAATTATAATCGTGTTTGAGAGTCGCGCGATTTGGACAGTTCGAAGTTCAGCCGTTGCTCTATCGCATGACGTCAGAGTCTGAATTTATCGACAAGGTGGATTTTAATTACTTCCTCTTCGCATTCTTCAAAAAACGAATGCTGCACTCACTTCGCGCTTCACTTTATTTCACTTTTTCGAGGGAAAACTTTGATTAAACGTCACGTGTGAACGAGATAATTATAACGCACGAATGAGTATGCGCATTCAATGCACATTTTTACGTTTATTAATTATATTTCACACGAGAAACGGAGGAAGTCGCGGAAGGCGTTCGCGGATTATTAAAGGAGATGAGCGTGTACAGTCGCCCGACCGATTAGACACTGACTGACGCTTAGCAGCTCCCAGTCGCTTATTCACCTGCCACCTCTTCTGTTCTACTTGATCGTACGCGCGGTGAGATGGTAACTCCGTCCCAGTCTTCGCCTCTCGAGACTGGGACAGTCGCCTTACTCGCGTAGGTACCTCGAATGACGAACGAGAAATCCGCGTGATGAAATGAAGACTCGAAGACGTAGCTTCGATAACGAAGATAATTCGGGTCTCGCTCGGTGATCGAATATCTCAAACGACACTCGCGAATCGTTCGTCGATCGCGAACTTCAAGTCGACAACCGCACAAGCGAATCGTTCAGCGATCGATTCGATACTGAGAGAGGGAGAGAGGCCCCCCTCACAACCTGCCAACATTGTTTACTTTTACCGTGCGGACACTCATGGCGCACTACCTTGCATGGTAAACTGTCCACTTCGACATCTACAGCCACTTTCACACACTCGAGGCAAAAGCCGTAACAACGTGGAATAGCTATACGCTCCGTTCGTCGCGTCACTTTTACTTCCTACACCAGCCAACCGAATCGAGCCAGGAAAGAGGAGGAGCGTTCACCGTTCCTCCCGGCCGATCCTAATCGCGAATACTTAGGTACGTACAGACGCCGAAGCGAGTACCGTCACGGACCCAGTTTTCGATCAGCCAAGGTTTTCACGGCATTCTTTTTACTGTATAAGTATAATAAATCAATAAATCCAAAATGTTGTGTTCTTTAATTTATGAATTGATTATTTGGGTTGAACTCTGCACAAACGAATATACGAAAGTCTCGCAAATTAAATAATTAATTACGTGTTTATGAAAACACGCATGAGAGTACATTTCGATTTTTCTTCTCATCTTTCTCTGTTTAATCTCTTTTTTTTTCTAGCCCAGCATTTTTCCCGAGCTGCTCTTCTTCTTGTGCTTTTCGTCTTTTTTAAGAACCTGTTGGTGATATCTACGCTCACCGCTAAAATAATTTCACTATTCTGAATACCAAAAAGTACTTTTATATCTATAGTTAGAAATGTGATCGAAAACTACGGCGAAGTATGAAAACCGGGAGCAGTCATAAATCATCGCATTGTTTTACTAAAAAAAATAAGACAAAGTTGGTTGCGTTTTATAAATTACAACTAACTGAACTATTACACAATGATAATTACTGACTTTCTGAATATGGACAACAGATTTGAAAATAGATGTTTAATTAAATTTTTCCTTCTTTGCGTGAAATATTATATTTGTACTATAAATTGAATATAAAGGTTCAAATAGAAAAGTGATCGAAAAATGGCTAACGTGGTGACAAGTGCCCACCGTCAGAGTAGAGAAATTCTTCCGCAACCTGAAATTCTCGATCGACGGATCCCATTCCCGATCCCAATAGCGATCCTCACCTCGAGATCAGAGTTCGAGATGGAACGGAGGAGTTACGTACATTTACGATTATGGAAATCCGAGATGACTCGACGCAAGGTGACGGTGACCGAACGCAGCGCCGCTCTTCTGGTCTCGATAAACCGGTTCATTTAGGAATTCCGATATCTGTGGCGCGTGAATTCTCCGTTGCGCGCCGACGCTCGGACGGAATAAAGTGAAAGCCGCCTCTTTTACGAGAGAACACCGGCAACGGGTCGACAGGTACCTACACGCGTGCGAGGTGCTTCTGCCTATCTACGAGCTCCCATCCAGGCTCACCGCGATCGGTAGCCGAACGGGGGAGCCGCGAAGAGGCCGTTTACGTGGGATCGACCGATTTCATAGAAACCGAAACGGCGGAATAGAGGCGTTTTTGTTTCACCCGAAAAGTGATCGCTCATTCTCCCTCCCTTCTCTCTCGACCTCTCCTATTCGTATACCCAGCTCCGCGCGCTCTCCACTCGCGCTCGCCCGATGCGCGTACTCGATCGATCCGTCACGCCCGCGAGGTCGGAACGGGAAGCGATGACAAAAAGGGTCCAAAAGGAGGGATCGAATGGCCCGGAAAAATTGACGTCGCCGTATTCATCAACGAGCGCGGATAATTTAGCTGCTTGATGGATGTGGTCAAATCTTCTCGATACGTATACAGTATAGGTGTACCTATCCTCGGATCGTGGTACTCGCTATTCCGAGGACGAAGTGAATAACGCTTCACCGTAACAACTATCTGTATCACGGATGCTGTGTCTCTGGTAAGCTGACGATTTATTCCAATACGAAGCTGTGACGAAATATCGCATAAAGAGGCTCCGCGATAACGAGACCATTCGAATCGACACGAAAAACCCTAAACAGCCCCTAATTCTCGCGCGTACAGCGATTTAATCCCCCGGATCCCCGATAAACGCGCTCTTTATTCGCCCGCGGCTAAACCGGACGATTTTTGCAGTCGTCGGGCGAGGGACGGTGGCGCCGGCTCTTCCAATATCTGTAATTGGGGCTGCGCGCCCGTCGATATTTCACAATTTTCACTCCCCACCACCGAGAGTCGGCGGCGGAGAGAGAGCGAGAGAGATAATCTATATTTAACGGTCCATTTCGGTGGAGGGACAGAGAGGGAGGGAGGGAACGAGAAAAAGGGAGTCAGGGAGCGTGAAAAAGCACCGAGGAGCGTCAGCGCGCGACAAAGATGGGCATCGCACGCGTGTGCGAGGGCATATATAGGTGCGCACGTGTGCACGCTGCATCCGAGCCGCGCGCGGGGCGCTTGCAAGTATGATGTACTGCGCTAATAACTGAACCCACGCCACGCGGGTACGGCGGATCCTAACGATGTTTTAAGCTGTAATTAATTTACTGCCCGGCCCCTTACTTACGGGGGTCCGCCCGCGTTTCGCCCCTCTTAAACCTACCGCGTGCACCTCCTGGTCAATACCGATACGACCGCGCTGCGCTGACCGCCGTTTCCCGGGATTAATTTCCTCATTTTTATCATCCGGATATATAGATTCGAGCTCACGCGGGCCGATAAAAGAATGGGGCCAGGTGGGGGAGGGGTTAATACGTGACGAGATTTCGAAGGCGTTCCTCGTATCTCGGAGTTCCAATAATTTCAGTATAGATCGATGTGGGCATTCGCTCGGAGCAGTTGATTTCATTGGTGGAAAATGCTCAGAGTATCCCGCGAATCTCTGACTCCGATCGTATATTTCCCTCGGGCTCCTTGCATATAAATTATATGGCGTAATACCTGTACGCCTACGCGTTCGCTCGACTAGGTCCGCGTGGTAATTACGCGACATTTTTCACGTACGTCGCGAGAATTGCAATAACGCAATTTTTGGCCCGAGGGAGGCAATTTCTCGGGGGGAAATTCAAACGAACTCGATGAGAGAACTCGTACTCGAGTTCTATCAGCTTGGAACAAAAATGAAACTATAATTGAGGAGCACTTTCAAAAAGCAGTTTGTCCATGTTAGCATTTTTTCAGGAGAGGCCAAAAACTGCCCTTCTTTTAGGACATAACATTAAGCTTTCAAACTTATGCGAGAAGTTGCGAACACAAATATATTATATTTTTTCGCAATTTCTTGCATAAGTTTGAAAGCTTAACCCCTTTGTGCCTGAATTTTCGTTACGTTCATATCAATGTGGTATATATCAGGCATAAAGGGGTTAATGTTATTTCTTAAAAGAAGGGCAGTGTTTGGACTCTCCTGAAAAAATGCTAATATGGACAAACTGCTTTTTGATAGTCTGCTCCTCAATTGTTCACGCGAATTTGAACGACTGACCAGTCGCTCAAATTGAGTCTCAAATTTCATGAAGAAAATAGGAAGGGACCGGCAAGAAGCGACTTTTTCGTCTCAAAATACGATTTACAAAGCTAATTAGTTATAATTAGGCAATTAAAAAATCATCCAGCTAAAAACTCGAACTACTTATCATCACCGGGGAATGGTATTAAAGCCGCCCACTTGAATGAAAGTGAGGAAAGAGAGAAAATTGGTTTCGTTATCAAATTACCAAGATTTACGAGTTACGTCTCTTTCGATCTCGATAAGGGCGGTAATAAAGTCGTAAAGAATGAAAAATAGGATCCTCCTGATACCGCACGCAACCTTAATCCAAGTCGAATACAGCTAAAGGAGAGGATATCTATCACCACGGCGCCAAAAAAGAAGGATGCCGCAGTGCATCACCAAACATATATGTAGATAGGTATTCAAGAGAATGTCTCATGGCTATCGAAAAGAGAAGTAGTCGCTAGCTGTGCAGGCGTAATGGATAAAACCCGGTCGTCCTAGGAAAGGGTTCTCAACTGAAAATAAGATATTTCAAAATTGCCAGTGATATTTACTTTGACCACGATTCCCTCTTTACGTATAAACTTCTGATGAATATAGACATGGAATATTTCGAGGCAAAAAATTGATATCGATAATGGAAAGAACCGCTTCTTTTCAAAATAAAGACAGAATTCCAAGAAAATTGAAAATATCTCGTCTCATTACAGGTAACCGAGGAAAAGGTAATTTTAATTTCCTGCTTGCCAAGAAAATAAATGTGCGTCACGATGAAACTTTCTATGAAATAGAGTAGTTGGCAACCGTGAGTCTATCTCGGATGCTGTGCAATTCGCCTGGTTTCGCGTAAGAGCAGCTAGACGCCAGGCGCCGCGACGCCAGACGCCGGACGCCGGGCGCCGAGCGTCCTAGACGACGGGACAATGCTCCAAGTATTTTCCCCGGGATGAATAACCCGCGTCGGAGGCGAAAAACACAGCGGAAAATGGAGATAGTAAAATGGCATAAAAATTCATGCGAAGAGGCGACAGCAAAAGTTTCTCACTCCATTCTAGTTGCTTTCCAATTCCTTTCGCAACAGACGAGCATAACAGGTCACGTTCTACGCACTACCCTTTAAATATTCAAATGCTAATCCGTCATACAGGAATTCTATCCCGCCCTGCATTCAAAAAAGTACACTCCTACTTGCCAATTATTCATTTTTCTTCGTTGCTGAATAAAATGGTAAAGATATACGTCGAGCTATACCACATATAACTAAATAACACGTCAAAGTCTCTACGAGGGGTTCGCTCGCTGACAGGCTAATATCACGGCGCATGGTTTCGCTTATTAAACCACCCGACGACTCTACCGAGCGAGCGACATCATTTTCTCAGCCGCGGTGAATAAAAGCCGCGAACCGCCCGCGAATATGAATGAATAATTCATCGGAATCCTGGTGAGTTCCGCACAGGTGAATCGAGTGCTGTTTTCCTCAAGCAGCGAGAAAATTGCAAATACTCACTACTCTACAGCTTGGAATGATTAAAGCCAATGTCGACGTGCTTTCCACTAGCCAGATATTTAGCTAACAATAAGTTAAAGTGATATATCGATGCCTTACTTTGAAAACCTCGTAAGTTCAATTTTTGACATAAATGACATTTATAGCTTACTGCGTTAAGGTTGAAAAGCTTAACGTAGTAAGCTATAAATGTCATTTATGTCAAAAATTGAACTTACGAGGTTTTCAAAGTAAGGCATCGATGTGCTCGAATAAAATGAAACGTTAATAATTTTCACGAAATATCTGTACCGTAATATCTGAAATTGAAATCTGTACCGCCCTATCCGACGTATTTTTTACGCTGATTCCAAAAATGGCAAATTTATTGTTAAACTCATAAAGGGAGACCAAGATGTCATCAGTTTTCCGCAAAACGTAAAAGGAACCATTTATAGGGGACGTAAAAATACATATAAGAAAAACATAAGAATGGCACGATTTCTTTTTCTTTTTTTTGTAGAATTTCCAATCATATCTTTTATGCATTTCTAACTATGATGCTACATAATTAATATTTGAGGTGTGAGGAAACCATTTATGAAAAAGAAAATAGGAATTGCTAACGATTGCCACTTACCCCATTATCGTTCGTCGTGACAAGCTCTCCTGATTTTAAAAGACGAAGTTTCTCCTGTATCGTACTACCGACGCAGAATAATATTTATTATGAGAATCTCGATCCACTTCAAGACGAACTATCACTCGCATTTCTCTCGCGTTACAAGATTCTTTACAATTACTAATTTCGCTCTCTGGCATAGGTACCCGCGTCAATTCACACAGCTGACTTCGGCATGGATTAAACGAAAAGTGATTTATCGCTCGGTTCGAGAAAGGCAACCCACGTAATACACAATGACTGCATCGGAAGATAATACCTGTTTATGAATTCAATTTATCTGCCGCGTCCCGTGTTCTAACCCCATCGCACGGTGCATCGGGGAACGAGGACGTCTTTATATCGCTGCCGTGTGGTGGCGGCGCCTCTTATTGTCAGTATTTGTTTTCGGGTGGGCGTGAAACTTTCGTAGCCGCATTGTAAATAGCCTTAACCGTGCCGAAAGGGCGTAACGCTGAGACTTTCGAGTGCTTCTTTGTCCGCATCTGTCGCGAAAGTACGGTGACGGGAATAATTCGCGTTCTAATTAAGAATGCTCGTCGCGACAATCGAGTCTGCGTACATCGGATGCATTGGCATATTGGGTCGGAACGAAGAATGTATGTGTATATGTGCAAGCTAAGCAATACGAGGTATTTGGCGGGCTACATTTTCATGCCTATTAAAAGCAAGGCTGCAGTCATCTTATTTTTCAAAGTCGGTATCGCGTATAATAATCGTGCGCTCGAGGGACAGGACCTAACCTATTTGACGCGACGCGCTTTGTTTACGTCTCGCTGTATGCTGTACAAATGCATACGTATCGTGTATGATTTTCCTCGTATTTAAATCATAAGCCTGTTCAAGGGCGTTCCATGCACGCGTCTCTGTAAAACTACAATATTTCTCGGACGGACGTTCTATCCCCTTCGCAAATCGTTCGTTCGAATTACGCTATCGCCAGCGATAACGCAATAAACGCGGCTGCTCTTCGATAGAATTCTTTTCCTCGAGATTGCGGATCGATGTACGTAATTCTATCGTCTAAAAATATTACGAAAGAATTTCCATGAACCTAGTTTAAATATTTCGGATCAGCAACAGCGCGTAATGCGACGGGCGATTCTTCCATCGTACAGGATTTTCGACCAATCAGGTGCGCCGTCTTAAAAATGTCGATACCTGCATCGAACGCGTGATCCGCGTACCGTTACGATCGACAGTTTTCGGCGCCATATTTTTACGTCGGTTCGACGCGAAAATGTGCTCCCGTAATTTCGAGAAAATTCGTGTTATAAAGTGAGCACACGGGAGAAAGATACACAAATTCTGTAATCTGCCCGTTCTCCTAGAATTTAATACTAAAATCGCCGGGTACAAACGCTAATTAATCTATAAATCGGAACGTCGAAAAAGTGGCGTTACTTTGGCCATGCCGGGTGGGAGGGGGGAGGAGGGATTTTCCGATGCAGTTTATAGACCGTTCCTTTACATTTACAACCGTCCGAAATAAGAACGAAGGGTGGGATTACGATTCACGGTGAATGATGATTATGACAAGTGAACTAAGTGCATTCGAAAGACAGTCAACGATCGGAGTGAATTGCAAAGCGAGCTATGACTAGACATCGCGGATCGAGAGGTACGTTACACATATTAATTTACATTGTCGTACATATACAGGGTAGATCTTTGTATCCGCAACACAGGATACGCACGAGTGCAAGCGAGAACACTCTGGCGAACGCATGAGAGCTTCTCCGTCGCACACTCCGACCGAACGATCTGTGAAGGACAGAGAGGCTCTTATACGTTTACCATGGCGTTCTCGCTCGCACTCACACATCCTTCGTATCCCGCCTGCCTCGTAATCCAGACGAAATTATATCGAGCGTCGAGAATCGCCGAGCGCTCAGCGATTCTCAATAATTCTATTTGATCAAACCCATTTTCGCTCGCTGACTGCATACTTTTGTTATCCCGCCTCGGTCGTTAATTCAACAAACATCTTTTCAGGAAAATCTTTTTGCCTTTATCCTGCAATTTTTCCTTTCTTTTTTTATCAGGATTTGGATAGTTCCTGCACCGTGTTTCCGGGAAGAAGAGCTTCGATATTTAGATCTCGCGTAATATGATCGTTGTAGAAACGAAACGTTTTTTTGATTTCGAAATTTTGTTTTTGAATTTCGGGCGATCAGCTGAGATTTAAAAGTATTTTCCGAGTATTTCATCGTAAATTCGAGTCAGTGTGTTCCGTCGTATCGTGTAGAAATCGTCGGTCGCGAATCGCAGCTAGGCGGCACTCTTTCGGTGATACGTTCGCGCGCACCAATTCGTGTACGCCCGCGAGTACACGCGTGCCGCCAGCCCTGTCCTGCTGCTCGAAACGGTATCAGAACGGACATTTGCAATTTGGCGAGCAGCAGAGTAAACTAGTCACGGTATTATTGCACAGAGAAGAGGAATTAGTTGGATCTACTAAAAATTACTTGCGGGGGGTCGCGGGTAATTATTTATTTATATCCATTTGATCTTCTTTCATTTTAATTCGATATTTATTCCTTGCAATCACACACTATTCCGTACGATTGTAAGGAAGAGATATCTGATTGATACATTATATTAAAAAATGTCATTGATGTAAATAAATAATTACTTGCGACCCCGCAAGTAATTTTCAGTAGATCCGACTAATTCTTTTTCTCCGTGTACTCGTGAGCACAACCCGATATAATCGCCGCAAGTCATTCAAGGACTGAAGAAAGAAGCCATCAATGAAAGGAAGGTGTAAGGCCGACGAAGGGATACGAGCGGCGATGTAAGTAAGTACACTTTTCGATCCCTCCGGTCCTCGATCACGGGGACTGGTTGTACGATAATTTCTATGTCGCCGACGCGTATAGCAATGACGAGGCACCCTCGTTGCCTCGACTACCCGTTTCTCGGTTGTACGCATAACTACGTACAGCTATGCACACACATGTGGTACAAACTTTCTACATGAGGATCGTGTACCTACGTCAGGACACCCTTTTTCTTGCCTCCTCGCGATTTTTTTCTTCGTCCCCGCGATAACGCCTAACTGCAGTTGATTTTGAAGACGATTCACTCTCTGACTTCACCACTGTTGATTTTATTATGAAAATTCCACATTTATGGCGCTACTCTATACTGAACTTTAAACTCTACAAGATATCACATTCTATAGAGATACGCAGTTTCCTTATGCTCTGAGAAAAAAAAGATAGAACATCATTCTGTTAGAAGAATAATCTGAGTACGAAAGGTAAAATAGATGAAAAATTATCCCCTAAAGAAGGTTAAATTGTAAACCCTGGTAGGATAATTTTTGATCTATTTTACCTTTCGTACTCAGATTATCCTTCTAACAGAACAATTTTGTATCTTTTTTTTTCTCAGTGTGCAACTTTATAGAAAATGCACGACTTTATAGAATTTACAATTTTGTACAGAATAGCGCTAGCACAGTGTACACTGATATCATATGCAAACCCAGCCCCTATCGACGTAACACGTACGGACGATAACGGCAATAATTATTATCATCCCCTCCCGAATTTCAACGACGCCGGCGGCGTCTGCGAATGCGCATACGTCAGCAATTATCAGCGCACTCAGACGCGTCCGCGCAGTTGTCTACTTACTCGTGGCATCCGCGAATTTCGCGGCGGAACGAATTCTCTTCGGGTAATTAGGCAGATTACTTTCCGGAGTCATTTAAACCCCGGTTTCTTACTTCTCGCGCCACCGCGGCCGTGTATTTCGCCGCGGGAGGGTCGGTACGTTCAAGGGACGGGGTGGGGAAGGGGGAGGAACAATTAAACGGGAAATTCTTAGCGACGACCCTTGAGGACCCCGGTAAGGTGGGAGAGACCGGCGGAGAGGGGTGAGGGATGCAGCAATTCGAATAAAACTTAAATTCACCGCAGGGCTAATCGACCAAAAAGGACGTTTCTAGCGGAAGTAATGCCGCCACAGAGCGTTATGTTCGCTTCCACCCGATTCTGGCGCTCACTTATTCAGCCGGTCGCTGCGGAGGGTAGCGCCCGACTGCAGTTGCCAAATCTTGGAAGAACTCGTGGGGAATGGAGGGTAAGAGGGGAAGGGACGCATTTTCGGAATTTTTGTAATCGTCGTTGCCACGATTGTCGTCTTATACAGCTAGGGAGGTCGCCCCTCGCGGAGTCGAAATCACAGCATCCCTCTCGTCCAAACTATAGCTACTTTCTGCTCTCCGTATATGATAAAATTATCAGTCCCATGTACCGACGCCTAAAGTCAGAGCTTTTAGATCAAACTAGCATAGTTTCCACCCGGCGTTGTCCGAGTTTTGGTCAGTTTTGTAAAAGGTTTCTAAAGCGATACGCAAGCATAGCGGAATATGTCGCAATGGCGTGTGTCGCCACACCACTTTTTAAACGATTTTGTATATTCAAGTTCAAATTTCTCGCGGCTCCTAATTTTTTCGATTGGAACCGGTCTAACGTTATCCGGCAGGAAATTTCATGAGCTTTCATAATATTAATGTTCACTTTTCTCGATTTCCTCACCGTTTTTGTGATATTTGCGAAAACTGAAAAGTGTCACGCGTAAATTTTGCTCAAGGGGGTAGAGAAGGGTGGTGGGGGTGGGTTTTGTGAACCAAATGTAGACAGTATTTTCCGCCTTATTTTAAAGCATAGATACGCGTGCAAAATTTCATCTAGATCGAATAAAAATTGGATTTGTACAAAGAACATACAAATATACACACATCCATTTCTATATACATATAGAAGATAACTAATGGAACAACGCATTCTCTGAATATAAAACATTTTACTGATGTATCAAAGGTGAATGTAATTCAATACATAAAACGATATATGAAAGAAAGTCAGACGAACAGTTTTCATCATAGTTATACGAGCCAGAAAAAAAAATACGAGGAAATAAGTAAAGTCCCTCCGGTAGCGCACAGGAGCCTCCCTATTCTTATTTATAGCGACACCGGGATCCAAGGTCCTGGAGAGCAGGTCCTGTTAATTAAATAATATTTCTCGAGCCCCGCGGGAGACCGGCTCGAAAGCTACACGATAAGAGGGCCGAGAGGGGCCATCCGCTTCGAGAAAAAACATGGTCCCGCTAAGAGCACTTATTGCAGTATTGAGATCGTAACTCAGGACGCAGGGCCGTCATAAACGTCCCATTCTAGCCCTTGGCCACTTCTCTCTCTCTCTCTCTCTCTCTCTTCCTCCCTCTCTCATTCTCTTTCGCCCACCCTCCCAGCTTCTCGCTCCACGCGCATCCCCGACTTCTAATTCCCTCGAACTGCCCGAAGACGGGCAAATAAAGATCACCCGCCCGAGGAAACATCCGCCGTCCGACGTTGGACGTCTCCTCGCACGGAGCGAAACGACGTCGGCGACGAAGGGAAAAGAGAGAGCAGAGACGACGGCGAGCGGTTTCGTGCCGAGTACAAAGGCCGGTTAATTCGGAATCGCGACTCGTGAAAGCTTATGGGGGGAGGGGGGGTAATCGTTTGGTTCCTTCATCGGCGCAATTGCTGCTGTGTAAAGCGTTTGGCGTTCCAGCGAAAAAGTCTCTTTCGGATAAGGGAGTAATTAGAGCGAAGTGCGCGGCGATATTGAAAATCGAAGAAGGATGTAAAGGGAGGAGTGTGATAAACCGAGGTTGCCGAAATTGGGGGCCAGATTATATTTGTTCTTTTAATCAATATGGACATTTTTATTCAGGATTTTATTCTTTTTTTAGAGATTTAAATCGAGAATATTTATTGATATTATTTCACAGAATTCCATTAAATTTCTTTGTATTAAAAATTGAATTGTTTTATTTTTATTTAAATAGTTGAAAATAAAATGTTGATTTGTGAATGTAGAGATAAATAATATTCTTTTTAATTTTGTTTTTAATAGATATATTTTTTTTTTTTTTCGTTTAATATTTATTTGTAGATTATATTTTTTATTGAACTTAAATCTTAGCCTCCCGGCAATCGAAGTGCAAACAAGGCTGCATCTTTTATATTATGAGGCTGATCTTTTATATATTTTATATCTGATAAGGAGAGAGAGAGAGAGGGGAGAGGGAGGAAAAATGGAGAAGGGTTGGCGAACACGATGAGTTAGAATTTCAGCCGGAATGAAAGTCGAAAGAATATAGGGAGTGCGAATGAGAGGGGGCAGACGGTCCGTGACGATGAAAGAGGGGGATGCGGGCTGAGGTGAGGGAAAGCGATAGTCGAGGGGCACTTTACTTCGGTTGCCTCTTCCGCGGTGACCCGGGGGAGCGGAACGAGGGAATATTCATAATGCTAGATTAAGCGTGGGAGTACCTAAGGGTAGTCCGACGGGGTGGATTGCCAAACTAATCAAGAGCCCGCCCCATTTAATTCCCACCCTCGCGTTGCTTGGCTGTATAACTGTGCAGCGTTCGTCGCATAACTCGCTGCTATAGATGCTGGATGGTCATTCGGGTCCTGTCTACGCTCCATTTGTATACATATACTCAAAGTTGATACCCGGCCTTGCCTCCGATTGGCAGTTTGAAGCACCTGTTGGCGAACGAAAAGTGAGTTCGGCAACTCGTGGCGGAGCGTTTCGTCCTGGAGTCGACCCGTGGACTCGTCAATAAGGCGAGGCCGACTAATGGTGCCCATCCACGTACAGGCGGACTGCAGTCCGTGGACTGACAGTTCTGATCTGCAGTCCCGAACTGTCATTGACCACACACGCACAGTTCTGCGGACTGCAGGCCGTCGCCGGACAGTCCAGGGACTGCAGGCCGCCGGATGATTCGCCATACACGTACAGTTCATGAGTCAGTTCAGTTCGATCAATTGTGTTTGGAAGAAGAAATATATGAGGGGTATAGATGCCAAACCCGCCAAGAGTCACATTTATAGCAATTCACAGGAAACGTCAAAAACTGGTGCAGACGGCCATTGCCTTACATTGGCAAGCGTATTTTCTACCTTATATTATTCTTAACGGTTTAATGTGGAATTTGCACCTAAATTATGTTCGACCTTATGCACGTACTTATAAAGAACAAATTCCCGTATCTACCTCAAATTTGACAAAAATGAACTTGGCGGGTTTTGCATCTATACCCCTTATGTCTAATATTTAACATGGTTGTGAGAAAAGGGAAGCTTATTTTGTTCCTTATAATTATGTTGTTAAGTTATCGACATACGAGAAATCGGCAACGTTTTTAGGTAAAAGAATGCCAATGTACAGATGATCCTGATTATGAATTTAATTTATATCGTGGAAATGAAGAGATTCAATCCGAACGTATCGAATTATTAACTGTCATTCCTTTTGAAGCTCGAAAGCAATCGTATATTAAACAAAGAGTATTTATTCCTATTGGAAATCGATGCTGCAAAAATCATTTGATCAAAGAAAAGTTCTACGAAGACGATCTGTTCCTTTTAAAAGTGATTTTTAATTCAAGTTTTGTAGAAACCTCTGATCTACAAAAATTGTTAGATAATCTTGCTGGAGGCCGCGATTCTTTACTTATAGGAATAATAAGTAATTTTTCTTATCCTGAAGATCAAGTGAAGTTACTGACTGGTTTCTCATATAAGAATATAAATGAAATACGAAATATGCTTCCTTCTATGCGCGATAATGATAATCGATCAGTGCTTCAAGCGGTTGTTGTATTTCTTATCAAATTAAGAAGTGGGAATTCAAATATTACGATTTCTTCCTTTTTAATTCAAGCGAGAAATTCAAGCGGGGGTAGTTTTCATATGCTTATCCGGCTATACCCTTTAACATTTCGATAATCTAAATGCGGTATATGCTAACTGCATAGGTAAAAAGCGGTATGTGCACCGACGGTTATTGTAGATACCACTGTTTGACTGTGTATGATGCAATACCGCGTTTCTCACATTTCAACGGCTCAGAAATTGAAGGATGACGAAAACTTTGCGAAATGACAGTACGTTACCTCCCGCAATCGATGTCGTAATTGTTAATGGATTTTTTTTTTAATTCGTCGTATTAAAGATGTGCCAAAGTCGTTCGGCAATATTTCAAAGAAAATTCTACAAATTCTATACAGTTCTGATGCTCCACGTGTACATATAGTTTTTCATCGGTATTCTCTGCCTTCAGTCAAAGATTACGAGCGTTCGTTGCGAGGAGGTTTCGAAACTGATTACGAGTACGTCATCTGTGGTCCAAAACAAGCTAGACCAACTGACTTTTCGAAAGAACTTCGAAATGATAAATTCAAAGAAGATTAGTCGTTTTTCTGATTTCACCCTAGCAAACTCGAGAAGTAGGTACCTTTATTGGTAACAAAAATCTCTTTATCTGTATATATAAAATAAAGTCGGGTTAGTTACACAATTTATAACTAAAGAACGGCTGGACAGATTTTTATGACTTTTGACTCTTGGATTTGTCTCCGCGATGAATAGCAGAATATATAGATTCGTTTCAATAAAGCAAATGCCTTGCTGTAAAGTGAATTAAATTAGTTTAAATATAATTAAAATACATTTCGTTTTTAAGTTAACACAACATTTATTGATTCTGAGGCGGTACGAAGTTCGCCGGGTCAGCTAGTTATATTCAGTATATAAAATAGTTTTTCGGATCGACGATCGACTCAAAACTCCGTCCCCCACCAATCGTCTGCCAGCCAGGGCGAAGCCGCCGCCGCCGCTCCCCTTCTCTTCCCTCTTTCCACCCCCTCCATCGTCTTTCCTCCCCCCTGAACTGACAGAAAATTTTTAACATCGATGAAAGTTCGGCACGACAGGCCCGGACTGCAGATCAACCGCCACACACGCACAGTTTTCCAACAGTTTCGACGGACTGCAGGCGACGGACTGCAGGCGAACTGTACGTGTATGGTGAAATTTGGACTGAAGGCGGGATCGCTCGCAGTTCGGGACTGCAGCATCAATTTTCTCGTTTTTACTGTTTCTGCAGATTCCGTTTTTTAATTGTAGACGGCACTGTAGCAGCACCGCTAATCTTTTCGCACATTGGAAATAAAACATATCGAGTACCAAACCGCCCGAATGCCATAGAGGCGCCGCTCGAGTGGAAGGATCAACCGCCCGTGGAATGAGAGCGTCGAACCGCCCGGGTACCGTACAGGTGCCCCTGGAGTGCAACTGATAGACAATTTTTTATATCAATGAAAGTTTAGCACGACAGGCCTGGACTGCAGATCAACCGCCACACACGTACAGTTTTCTAACAGTTTCGACGGACTGCAGGCGACGGACTGCAGGCGAACTGTACGTGTATGGCGAAATTTGGACTGCAGGCGGGATCGCTCACAGTCCGGGACTGCAGTCCGCCTGTACGTGGATGGGCACCATAATGCCTTAAGGTAGCCACAGACGTACAGTTGAGGGGGTCAGTGGAAAAGTGGTACAAGTCACAATTTGGATTATTTGAGTTAACTGCAAAAATGCATAGTTTATGTAAATATCTGTTTCGAAAAAAAATGGTATAAGTGTATAATGGTGGTATGGTTGCCACATATACCACATTTTTTTCTAAACAGATATTTACATCAACTATGCATTTTTGCAGTTAACTCAAATAATCCAAATTATGACTTGTACCACTTTTCCACTGACCCCCTCAGTTATTCCTCAATAACTGTACGTCTGTGGCTACCTTTAGACCCTCTGTGGTCCTCCGTGAGAGACGGGCAGTTACGGTCTTATATAGTAACTTGTCCGTTGTTGGACCACTAACGAGAAGCCGAGAGCCATGGGCCGTGAGCCGCGGAGTCGATGGCCGAGAGGGTCGGCGCCATCTGGCGGCAGACCGTCGAAGCGTGATGGGTCGCCGCACACCTTTTGGCACTTTCGGAGAAATTAAAATCTTCACTCTACATTATGTATTTCTTCATGCTGATTACGAACAGCAGCACAATAATTACTAGATCGATATTTCGAGGGAAAGATAAAATATCAGCGATTTAATAGATGAAAAAATTATTTTCTTCCCGGAAAATTGGCGACATCTCGATGTTTCTTTGAAATTTCCACGGTAAATCCGTGATTTTTTAAATTAGCGCGAAAAGATACACCGAATAAAGTCGTTCGAAATTCGATTCCGGAGATTTCGCTTTTTGCGAAAATGCGCGTACCTATGTGTAAAGGTGTACCCCATTTGTAAAAGGATTACAAAGCTCATCATACGTTTGACGACGCGAACGAAGCACCGGCGAGTCGAATGAAAATTCGAGTCTTAAACGGAGGTTGAACGCCCTGCGCCATCCCATGTGTAATTCCCCGTAAGGTAATCTAGGTGGGCGTAGAGCGCGCAGATCGCGGCCGCCACCGCGGAGGCCCTGAATTAGTGGAGTTTCAGTTTGACGGTTCGGCGAGAAGGGACGTTACGGTCTCGCGGTATGATGGCGTGCCTCGCAAACGTGACGTAAGATTAACGTACCGGATAATGACGTCGTACCGCGACTCGCGCCCGCCACACCCCCCTTTTATACCGGATTTCAAATCCCCTCCGCGCCACGAAGAGCGAAATTTCGCATCGCGGAAGCTCCTGTGTAGTACCCCAGTGGCTCCGCCCCTCGTGCAGAGCATCAGTCGCGATGATAAAGATTCGGTGGAGAGAGAGAGAAAAAGGGAGAGGGAGAAAAAAGAGGCATATTGTTGCAACGGAAGAGATAGAGTCGATAAAGCCATTATAGGAACGTTGGAAATTCCTCGATTCAATTTTAAAATACAGTAGAACTCCAATTTTTCGAATCAATTGGGACCGAACCCCATTCGGATAATCAAAAATTGTGATAATTGGACTTTTCCCGAAAAAGGGGTACATATATGTATTTAAAAAAAAAGAGCTTATTTTCGGTACTGTATGCATTTTTAATTAATTACCTAAATGAAAAGCCAACACTTTTATATATGTTATATAGCGTACTTACAAGTGCTGTGCATTACTTTGCTTGCAATCCCGTCCTACATTTTTTTTGCTGAAAGCGATTCGGATAATTAGCGATTCGGATAGTCGGAGTTCGGATAATAATCCAATTATTGGAGTTCTGCTGTAAATCATTATGAACCGAAAGTGTATCCCGAATAAAATCTAAATCTGATCTTTCAATTATTAAACAAACGTTGGTAGAAAGATAGAATGTTACACGCTTACAATTATTTTGAGTAAAATTAATTTACCAAAATATCCTGCACCTGTGCCGCAATAATTATTTCGTTTCGAACGAATAAACATTCTCCAGCGGTCGGAACCCTCCGTCGATCCTCCCCGATAAAAAGGCGCGTCCCTCTCGCAGCGGCCTCTGAGCACTCGGGCGTAAATTTTCCAGCAACACATTAACAACCATTATCTTCGACCGTCACCCTCGGAAGCGGCGTAGGTGTGCAGGCCCTCTCGCGAGGCGCGTCCGGGAGGAGTATAATAGGAGAACTCGCGCGCGCACGCGAGGAGGGGGATGGTTTATCGGGTTTATCAGCTATCGATTATCAGTATCGCGGCGTGCATACCAACGTGGCGAGCGTTGCATTAAAGTGATGAGTCTCTGTGGGGGATGCGAGTTACCGCGTGGATCGGATAGCTCGAGGGGCGGGAGAGAATCGAGTTTAACGCCGATCTCGCCGGCAGTCGCGTTCACTCAAAATCGTCAAAAGGCCGCCGCGTTTTTCCGATTCGCGCGGCCGTTTTCATTTCGACGATCGCCCGGGGACGATATTGCGATCGGAGGAGGGAATTGACGCGCGATAAAAAATAATGTTTCCCCGTCGGAACTGCCTTTCGCGTTCCGCGTCGTACCTATACCTATTGTCGCGCAATTCGAATTGCGGGAAATCGTCTGTGGCCCGAAATATTCGTTCGGTTGAATGACGAGTCCCGATGACGGAAGGAAAAAAAGCTGAAGACAAAATAATCGACAGCGATTGTGGAGTAAAGCCGCACATACGAACGGGGGCGAACGCGAGGGGTGGGAGCGAATAAGATAGGGACAGACGGCCGCGGAAGGGCAGGTATGCGCTGATTTAATGTAAATGTATGCAGGCACCTTGCACGGCCCACGGCAGCGCCGCAGCTATTGGCCTTAAACCTTTAAACTCGAACCCTGAACCTCGCGATCTCTCGGCCAACTATTCCCATAAATAAACGCCCTCTCTACGCGATCCACGCGAATCGTATCGCGCGAACCCGAGGTGCGGCTCTCGTGCCTACGCTTATATATGTATATAAAGCTATAGCGACTGCACAATGCATGACGTAATTTGCATAGAGACTCGATCGGAAGCGGAACCATCACTTTCCCCTGTGCTACCGGACTGTCGCAATTAAATAACGATCGCGAGCTTCTCTTCTCTCCCCGCTCCTTCACTGTTTAGCAGGAGAATGTTTACCGATGAAATTATGCTGCGAAATACATTTGTCTCCGTGGAATCTTGCCATAAAATCAGACGAAGAACTAGAAATTTATTTGACACAATTTTACGGAGATCTTCCGGAAGTAGAACAAAAAGTATCTTATGCAAATTTTCATCCACCTTCCATTATTAGATGCAATTCCAATTACCCAATTGATTCCAATACACGCGACTCTTTGTATCGGCGAGAAAAACTCCATTGCGAGAAGGAATCTGTTCCTCGTGACGAGGAATCGCTTCGCGGAAAACGAGAAAGGAAAAAGCGTCGCGGCCGCGCGCACCGGGCGTCGCGACGCGCGCGCGCGAACGATCGAGCGCAATATGCAGTAAAGCACGGGTGCAACAATGCGACCCCCATGGAAACGGCGCGCCTCGGATATATATGGGGTGTCTCGTTAATCAAGAGTGGCGCACTATCGCCTGCAAGGTGGGGTGGGCGAGGATGGGTCGGTGTTTAACGGTTGACAAACGACCGGCGAGGCGTACTGCGCAAACACCGCACACGCGGAGCTCTATGGTTACCCCGTGCGCGCGACGGAGGTACAAATCAAAATTGGGAAAAAGCATAAATCTACCCATTAACCGCGTTTAGAGAGTTTTCTGGGAACACCCGTTGCGTGTGCGCGTTTTCTCTCTTCGGTCCGTCTTTCTCCTCGTTGATGTCCTCCCTTCACAACCCCCTTCGTCTCCTCCTCCTCCTCCTCCTCCTTCGACTCCTCCGCGGACGAAGATTAAAAATAAGGGACGAGTCTTTCCATGCCGATTTGGAGAGTCAGGGATGGCATGCCGCATGGGAAAAATTATATGCTAAATGTACGCAAATAAATATGTCACTTATATTACATATATCTGCGGCAAAATAAATATATGAGAAATATATCACGCAATTTATATGCGATATCTATATGTCAAAATGTTTCTGTAATATATGCGATTATATATCTTCATGTGTGTATATTGAAATATTATGCATTTCAGTCGGATAAAGACAAATCCTATTTTGCCTTATTATTTGAAAAACGTCAGTGAGAACGAAACGTACAAGATATCAAGACAAATTAATGCACAAATAAAAAATGTGTAAAAACACGTAAGTGAAAATAATATATAAAAAGGTAAAATATATACAAATATATTTTTCATATAAAAAAATATAGGTACTATAATAGGTGTATATGTGTAAACATATTTCTATTATATGCGGAACATCTTTGCGCGCATATAAATCACAGAAGTATATTTTTCCATGCGGGATATATCGTCCGCTAACGATACGAAGGATCGAAATTAAACAATCCCCCGGCTTTCATCTCTCCCTCTGCGTCTCGATTACGATCTTCCGAGGAGGCAGCCACCCCCGAGGTCGTCCGACAGTTTACCGCCGCGCGTAACAAAGACTCGCGCGGGTGCTGCGCGAGCCGTCGTCGTCATCGTCACCGGGCGCCGCAAGAAACGCGACAAGCATCTGGTGTACCTACCTACCGCTAGGCTGCGTTCGCACGTCCCCACCACTCTCTCGTCGCAACCGCGCTTCGCGTACGACCGCGTGCGCCTGATATGAATTTCTCTCGAGGGCACGAAGCACGTCGCCCTCACGAATTGTGGTTTTCGTTCGGCTTAAAAAAAAAAAGAATCCGGAAGACTCGAGATATCGACAATCTCGATTCGCCCGCGCGATTCGATCTACACACGGCAGAACGACGACAACGACGACGAGAGGGAATCGACGCGGACTCTCGTCGCCGCGCACCGTCGTCCTCGTACAGCCCGAGGAGGCGGTTTTTCCTTCAAGAATAAAGAAGAGACCGAGAACAGCTTCCGTCCGAGCTTTCAACCTGATAATGTGGTACCGGTACCGCTCTCCTCTACGGCCTCTTCCTCTTCCATACGACTCGTTAAGTCGTCCGTCGAACAGGAACCGCGCGTCTCGAGCATCGGACGGTCGCCGCCGCGGCTTCGACCCGAGAGAGCGAGCGATGATTTCTCGGATGTTGCAGTCGGTCGTTTAATCGCTCGGTGAGGGACGGACCTAATTAGTGGAGCTCGAAACAAGACGGGCCCCGTAAAAGGAGAGAAAGAGAGGGACGCGCGCCGTGTGGGGAATAGAAGGGGCGGCGGGGGAAGAGAGGAGGCTGAAAGAAAGGAGGCACAGAGTGGGAAAACTACGGGGGCTACTACTTTTACAACAAAATCCCCTCGACGCGCAACATTGTATACGCCTTGTATTACGCCGCGCCGATGCGCGTGTAACGAACCCGCGCGCACGCGTCGTACATCAGTGACGCGCTAATATCCCTGACTCTCCTAAATTATTCGAAATTATCACCGAATTCCACCATCGACCGACTGGTTTTCGGGGCCACACAGGCTTCAGGAATCCGGCCACCCGCCCTCCCCCCTCGCGCATTAATAATTTCGTTTTATTCTTCGCCTCGCGCCGCCGCGCGTTCGACACACATGCTTACGGGGATCTACAAACACAGCTGTAGCGGCTGGCTCGGGCAGACGCGCCGTATTTACGCGAAAGGTGCACTTAACGGTACGGGAATCTGAGTCGTACCTTATCGCGCGACCTCTTTTTTATTATATCCACTCCTGCCCCTTCTGTGCGCGTGTTTTTCTCCTTCTTTCATTGCATCGTTAATATATACCTTTCTTTTGGTTCTCTCCGAGCCGCGCGGACCCTCTGCCGCGAGCTTTTATCACGTGCATATCTTTATATATTTAAAATGACGACTCGGCGGAGAATTCGCGAGATAGTTATATTTATTCGCAAATTCAATTTGTCTTATCCGATCTCTCCCCTCTTTTACGATCTCCGCTACTTCTTTGCGGTACTCCATTTCTCGTTTTTTTCTCATTCTCGAACGAGAGCTTCGAGATGAGAGCTCGAAAATGTTTCGAGCTTCGCATCTTGTTCGAGAAACCACATCCATGTCGACGACCGGGGAGAATATCGGTTATCATCCATACGATGTTATATTTGAGCCGTTGAAAACCAGAATGGTGTAAGTCACATTTCACGTAAGCTGAGATTATTCGACTGCAAAGCTAAGTACAATTTGAAAAATCTGTCCAGATGATGCAAACAGATATTTTAAATCGCAAATATCCGTTCTGTATCATCTAGAGAGATTTTTCAAATTGTACTTAACTTCGCAGTCAAATAATCTCAGCTTACACGAAATGTGACTTACACCATTCTGGTTTTCAACGGCTCATTCATCGTGTCTGTCTCGCTTTCGAATTATTTCAAACATTCAACGGTGCTTCCGTTGCACTCGCAATTCACCTCGTCCAATTCTCTTTCAATCCCCATACCTCGACGTGCCCCTCCGTTACTTTTTTTTCTCGCGCAAACTTCGATCGCCCTCGTCTCCCGTGGCGTCACCGCAAATCGAACAACACCGTGGAAGCCACCTCTCTGCGGTCGAGGGAATTTCGCGGAGTTACGGCGCTTAAGCGAGAAAATGAGATGGCCGTGACTCGGCGCGAACTCGAATCGAGCGGAAGTCGAGCGAATTCCGCGGCGAAATTCCTCAACGAGCAAATTCGATAGAGCGGAACCTCCGTATACGCGCCGAAATTCCTTCGCGCGCGCGCGTGTTCATCACGAAACTCACGAGACACCCCGTATTGCCACGCGGGATGAACGTCGCGTATACGTCCTACAGCGCGAGGCGGAGAGGGCTCGGGTTTTTGTCGGGAACGAAACACAAACGACATTCTTTCTTTCCCTAGGTCCGTCCATCCGTTAGGTACTCGACATTCGGAACGACGACGAGGAGAAGCGCTCTCGGTCTCTCCGCGCCGATATTCCACGCTGATACGGCGCGACGAAGGCGGCGCGCGGCCTTCCGAGACTTCCAAGACTTCCGAGTCGTCGACCCTGCGCGACTCCGGTCAGGGGAAAGTGTGTCCCGATCCATTAAGTCGGACAGTTGGAACTCTAACGGAGGTGTAGGCAGAGCGTATCGGATTCATATGGTAGTTAAATCGTGGTCACGATCGGAGGGAATAACAAGTGGACGATCGTGGACGAGTGGGAGAAAATAGAGGGTGGTAATCATAGACGTAGGACGGGAATCGGATTCGAAACCGAACTTCTGGTCGCGAAGAGATTTTTTCCAGGAATAATAGATCATTTTCGACTCTTGGTTCGAAGGGAAGGCGTGCTTCGATTGGTTATATTGAATAATTCGAGTTTTGTCGAAAATATAGATCAGTTTACCGCGTACAGTGCAAATGGAAGTGTGATGTATTTACACATTTTATGTTGCGTTGATCCTTGTAGTCACTTTTTAAACGTTTCCTTGCCTTTTAACGTATAACACGTTTTAGACGTGTTAAGAGTAAAACGTTTCAAACGTTTTCATTCGGTATAACACACTGTAAACGTGTTATTCGCTTCCCTTATTCGCAGAAATAAATGACCCGTTTGTTTATCCAAATAGGAAATTGTTCGTAATTTCGCATATTGAAGCTGTAAACTACAGTGAAGAATTGAACGCATGTTTGATTCCCGCAGATATCCAGGAAAATGTAATTACTACCGAGACTTTAGCTTTTCCACACTCGCTGTCTTCCTCAACATTCATGCGTGCTAAATATCAATTCCCTTGATCAGTTGTGACCACGTTGAATTTACTGAACAGTTAACAATATATTATAATCGCATTCAAAAGATAATTACAGTTTTATACATTTTCCCACACAATTATTTAACACGAAAATATATAATACATACGTTAGGTAGGTACATAAAAATACGTGAAAGAATAAAACCAGTTTTATCGAAAAATTGTTAAATATCCTATGCATAAGAATTAATTCCTGAAATTAGCCAAAACAAATTAATAATTTCAAAACGAGATTTTTCACTCACGTTTTAAGTTACAACCGCGTCAATCGGCTAAAGTATGTAAATCATACCTACATGTGTTATTTTAACACGTTTCGTATGCGTTAAGTCTAATGTTTTAAGCTTTAACGCACCAACACTGCAAATGGAAGTGTGTTACATTCACATGCTTTACGTGTGTAAACCTTGTAGTTAAATTTTAGGCGTTTCCAGGTGTGTTAATTCATCAGAAAAAACACTTTAAACGTGTTAATTTACACACAGAAGCTCAATTATACGTTTAAAGTATGTTTTTCTGATGAATTAACACGCCTGGAAACGTTTAAAGCTTGACTACAAGGTTTAAACGCGTAAAATGTGTAAATATAACACACTTCCATTTTTTTGCAGTGAAGGAACGTGTGTTTTGCAAGTAACACGGATAAAACGTGTTAATTCATCAGGAAACACACTTTAAACGTGCTACTATACACGCGGGATAAAAACGTGTGTTGTGTAAATTAACGCACTTCATAACACGCTTCCATTTGCGGTGCAGTCTAGTCAGCCGCGATAGCTGTATCGTTATTACGACGGTGAGGATAGCACCGAACGATAATCGAAGACCAGAGAAAAACTGACGCTGCGAGGAATTAGCCGAGCTCCGGTTTGAGGTTTCCTCGAAGCGTCGTTCACGGGGAGACGCCTCGTCGTCGCGGATGCTTCTATTCACGCTTCGCGGCGTTCGCTCCGTGCAAAGTATCTCGATGGCGCTGATAAAAACTCCGCCGAGAGCAGGCAAGGGCTCTTCGCCGATGCTCAGCATCGACCGGACGCTCGAGGCGACGCCCTTCCGAGACTTCGAAGATCGCCTCGACCTTGTATCGCATAGTTCGAGGTTTTAAGCGACCCATACACTGCAAATGGAAGTGTGTTATATTTACACATTTTACGCGTTTAAACCTTGTAGTCAAGCTTTAAACGTTTCCAGGCGCGTTAATTCATCAGAAAAACACACTTTAAACGTGTTAATTTACACACAGAAGCTCAATTACACGTTTAAAGTGTGTTTTTCTGATGAATTAACACGCCTGGAAACGTTTAAAGCTTGACTACAAGGTTTAAACGCGTAAAATGTGTAAATATATAACATACTTCCATTTGCAGTGTAGACGTGCAATATTATTGCACAATATTGAATGTACAATATATTGTAGGCTGCCGATAGACGTTCTATATTATTGCGCAATATTGGGGTTTGTGCATATTGAAGGGTTGTACATTTGCAAAACCGGCCCTAAAAGTTCGATTTGGCTTGCACAATATATTGTACAACCCTTCACTACTAAATACACAAGATTGCGCAATATTGCGCGTCTATACGCGCCGCTTTAGTTTCCCTCGGAAGAAACAGAAAATCAAAACATCGTGAAACGTTCTTCCGTCACTTTCGTTCGCCAATTTTTCGCGAGACTTAAGTTCGTTGACCCTCGCTCAAGAATTGCCACTCGCGAGAGAACGGTGCGCTCCGATATCGATTTGTTATCCTTTGAACGACTCTCGGAAAAGTGTCTAAACACACGGAGGCAGCGCGCACTCCCGATCGCGGGGGGAAAAAATGTACAGCGAGTGGTCGATAATTACAGAGAAGGAGAAAAACGGGGGATGATAGCGAAAGGTTAGGCTTCGAGTGGCCTGCGTCAGCGCGCACCCCCGACCCCCGTTGAACGAGTGCACACCAGCGCGAACCACTTGACTTATCCCCTTTCCTCTCTTCGAGATGTCGAAGATTAAAATGTGCAGAGCACTTCGAGCGCGGATCCGCGCGTAGACGCGGACCCCGCGCGGGGCTGAAAGCTTGAGAGGGAAGTAGGACGTGTGCCGGGGATAGGAGACAATGGATACCCGGCGCGGATTCAGACTCCGCGCGTCTACCTCTCCGCCTCCTCGCTTCTTCCTCTCGCGGAATTGTAAACTGGAACAATACAGAGACCTCCCGTCATCAGACCGCGCTCGACTCCCTCTTCAGCCGGCGAAGCGGCTGTACGGACACGGCGACTGCTATCCGCCGCGCGAGGAGAGAGGGAGTCTCTCGGTACAACGCACGGAATTTTTAGGCGAGGAAACTCGACTCGCGAGAGAGATGCCCTTTTGCTTCGGCTGTTTCAGGGCTTCGTAATTATAAAAATCTGTTTATTCTTCGATAGGCGTATTAAACTTGTGAAAAAAGTTAGCAATGATTTTTCGGGAAAGGAAACTCGCGATCGCCTTCGTCGTCGGTGTCCTGTACAATTTAATCAATTTAATCGTTGTAAAAATCACTGTTTCTTTCTTCCTCTGCAATGTAGCGCGCTCCTCCAGTGCTTATTTCTCCACTGAAACAGCTACAGACAACATTGTCCGACGGCTTTCATCGATGAGAATTTTTCTAGGAAGACTACGCGCAAGAAAAATCCGAAACTCGTATTTCTTCCTCTTATTTTCGAAAAACATCCGCCTTTTCTTCCGTGCGATCTTTCATCGAAACGTTCCTCCTTTTTCGACAAGCCGGAGCCGCAGTCATCGACTCCCATCGCGAATTTTCAGAACCCCGCGCGGTCCTTCGATTCCACGATGATCGACGGAACGCGCGGCGGCGACGCTCTCGCTTCCAAAGCGTGGGAAGGAGCCGAAACTCGCTTCTTCTCTTGTCTCCCTTTTTCCTTTTTCTTCATCTTCTTCTTCTTCTTCTTCTTCTTCTTCATCATCATCTTCTCCTTCTTCGTCTTCTTCATCTTCTTCCCCAGTCTACCTCTCGCCGTCGAGGGTCCTCCGCGTTGCCCGCAATCGCGCGCCCACGAAGGGTTCTGAGGGGGCGAGGGCCGGAGAGCACGATGATGAGATAAGCGCGCGGTCGAAACAGTGCGGTGGAAAATGGACCGAGGGGCGGATGATTCGTGACCGATCGTGAAAATGAAAATGAGGGATGCGTTGAAATTTGAGAAAGATTTTTTATTCGATAGACTTCTATTGTTCCTTTGATTAATTCCGACGCATCCGTCTACGTTTGGAATCTAAAAGAAGATATCGAAACAAAAAGTTTATAAAAATTTAAAGATTAACGAAAGGAGAGCCTGTCGATACCTCTGTTTAATGTAAGATACAGAATTGTTTACTTCGACGAACATTAAATCTCATTGCGCGTTATCCGGAGCTTGCACGATCACAAAAATAAAAAAAGAAACACGTAAATTCCACAGACGATAAGTCGGCCGATCGAAAAGAGCAAAACGATCCATTTCTCTCTTCCTCTCGCCTCGATTCGATCGCCCTCCTCCTCACCTTTGCCCTCCAATGAGGCGTCCGACTAATAACGATAACACTAAATCCTCCTAGCCGATGTTCACCAAACAAATAGCCGATTTCAGACTAACGACAAAATGTATTAATTATCTCGCAAGAAATTCCGAGAGACTCTCCTTGTATGGAAACCCTACGAAAACCCTCGTATTTCTCCCCGAGAAGGAGAGCCACGCGCTCGAGGAGATCTCGGTCTCGTGAGCGCAGTGCCGTATGCGCATATAAAATAGGGAGTTTTATACGTTTCCAGCAGTTTTACTGGCGTGTTGAATGCCGGGCCAAGTTTCATTCGACGTCGGCTTTTATACTTGGAAACGGAGACCGGCTCCCGGGATTCGATAAAACTGTCCGATTGTGAGGAGCGCTTTTTAAAATATCACGGGCCTCCTACGTCCCACGCTTGGGAATATATCGCAACGTTAAAATTACACGCGGACGCGATCCCGTATCGTCGAGTTTATTTTCAATGCGTCGTCCCCCGGTCGAACGATACGAAAAAGAAAGACGAGATGCGTTCGTCGGCAACAAACTTGCGGACCTTTTTCGGCTAAAAGCCAGCTCTCGGGCGCGTTCTTCGCTTCTTCCTCGAATTTATATCCGACGGCGGGCGAAAGTCGCCCGACGAGCATCGCGAACTGAGGAGCCCGTCATTATTTCGAGGAGAGACCGGAGGAGAACCTCGAAGGGCCGCAGGAAGGAAAGAACGAGCGAACCGACGGACGGACATTACGGGGAGGTTTGGTATGTTAATTACAGACCGATGTGTGCCCCTCTCCATATCTCTCTCTTTCTCTCCTTCTCGCGCTCGCCGAACGATTCGTTGCGGATGAGCCTGCTCCCGTCCTCGTCGCACACTCGGCTTGCGTGAGTCCAACGAGTCGACCTACGACCTGTTGGGAAACGTTTATTTTGCCCCTTTTTTTTTTCCTCTTGCCCTTTTCGTTTTCTCCCCCTTTTTTTCGCTCCGCCTTCCCGCAATTTCGTACGCCTGCACCGCGGCAATTTGCGGGGAGAGGTGCACCGGTTGCATCCGAAGGAATAGCGCGAGCTTCGTGTAATAATTAACCGGAGTATCGAGGGGAAGGACTAGGTATTCCGGTGCGGAAATTTATCGGGAGGAAGCATTACGTTTCGCTATCGGGGATGTTTCGATGAAATTTCTATCAGACGCCGCGGGCTGAATTTTGCCGAGAAAGTAAAATTCCTCGGGACACGCCTGTACATCGCAATTCGTTTGCAAATACGTCCGTAAGAACGTATATCAGAGATAAGCCTACCGTTTCGATAATTGAATATATTAGAAATGAGTTACAACAGGTTTCAAAAAACTCGAAAATGTTCACGATGAATATTGAATTATAATTTCAATTGGTTATTCGCGCGTTAATGAACGATTCGTCGACGGTACATCCGGTTTTACCTGTTAATTGTCGTTAATAATAATAATCTCGATGTGGATAATAAAAAGGCGACACTAGAGCGTATCGTCCGAACGGAGACGAGACACGGGTAGAACTGCAGGTGCGGAACGACTGTTTTACAGCCTGAACCCGCACGCGGAGGTAGAGCGGGTAAAGAAACGCGTAAAACAATTTTTAAGGGTCTCGCTTGGTCTGCATCGGATTTCAGGGACATCCGACAAGCTTCCCATAATTATTAGCGCTTTGAAAAAATTGAATCGAAAGACCGACCGAAGGATAATTACACGCTGTGAAAAAAAAATGTAGTTTTTCCTACCAAATTGTTCGTGTTCAAGGTTAAATTTCGTCAGACTAATTATCGTGTGTTTGGTTAAAGTAAATATAGTTGGAGCAACTAAATTTTTTTCGTTTCATTCAATAAAATTCGTTTCGTTGGTATACATCTACCGATCAAACTTCGCTGCTTTATTAGATTAATTTGATTTAAATCATATAATGCAGTCGTCAGCGTAAACTACTCCTCGACATTCAAACAAAAATGAAAAACTCGAATCGGTCGTTCGAATATTCTATCTCATGTATCTTTTTTACGTCCATTACAAAAATCACGGTTACGAGGTCGTCGTCTCAAAGAAAATATCAAACATAGACAATTTTTGTTGAAAAGAATAATTATTTTTCAACCAAAAATCATAGATATCTCGATTTTCTGTGAGATTTCCTCGATAAATCTACGATTTTCACAATCAGCTTTCAGAGATTACGATTTTCGTCGGAATACCAATGGGTTAATGTCGCTGAGCTCAAAGATATCTCGCAGAGAAAAGTTTTCAGTTGTCAAAAATACACGTATCTTCCGTCTTCCATAAAAGATGAGTATGTATCACGCATGATCACCACCTTGATTCTTCGCGAGACACCCGTAGAGCAGCGGCATCGCGCGGTGCACTCTCTACCCGGTGTCCCGACAGAAAAAGAACGGCGGACTCATCGTCGTCAGTGGCGTGTTAACATGGGATACGCGGTATATTGTATAAGGACCGGTCGTATAGAAAGAATAGAGCGATACACACGGGCGGAGATACACGGGGTAGATAAGGACCCCGGGTCACGGTCCGCTAAGCACGCTACTGGTTCTCTCGAATTCTTCCTTTTTTTATGTCCAGCTTCCACGGGACTCGACAGGTACCTGTGAAATTTCCCCGACGACATGTTATATTCAGCTGATAACAGCTTGCAACCGCCAAAACCAACGAGAAATCATGAAAACAATTTCGTTCGTATGATAAAATTGAAAAGCAAACTCTTCGCCGTACTTGTATTCCATGAAAAAAAAAAATTTGTTCGCACCAATTGATCGCCTTATCGGACCCCAGCCAAGCGCAGCAGCTGCGCGATAATCACCTGCGATGCTCGCACATAAACCACCGGTACACCCACGGATAAACGTTAGACGGAAAATGTGAAAAGTTCCCCCCCGCGCGTCTGTTTGTCCGAGCGATTAATTACCGGGTTGGCTCGTCTGATTAGACGCGACCGGTCGAGCCGTTAACGAATCATGATCCGCAATTAAAAACGCAGCCGCGTCATCGTAGCCTCCGCCTGCCTACCCACGCGCCTCACTCCGCGGGGGATGGATAGATTATGCAGGCAGATATATATATGCACGCATTTACCCGCCTATTTAAGCAAGCACACGCGTTTTCCCATGGCACAGGTATACATCCGAGTATAGAGCATATATTTACACGTGACCTATCGTAGACGGATTTATGGTCGAGGTCAATTATTTTACGGACGTCGCGCGCTTAAACGTCCTTCCTTTTTTTCCGCGCCTGGAACCGCAGATGATTTATTTCCAAGCGTAAACAATGAGCTTTTGATTCCTACGAAATGAGACGTCAGGCGCGACGCGACGTCATTCACCTTGGCTTTGAGACGAGTCGAAAAGAGTCATTTGTCGTTCCAAGCTCGTACGCTTCTCTATGGGTTTCGTAGCGCGTCAGATTTTGAAGAATTGTGCAACGATTCGGTGACGACGAAACGAACGCGAGAGTCTGAATGCTTTGGGAATTCCTCCCCTTTTCTTTTCGGGTCTTTGTAGATTTTTTAACGACTCTATTTATGAATTCACTGCGATAATTATTACGCAATGACTCTGTTCATTTCTCTATAAGAGGGCTTCGAGTAAATATCTGAAGATAGCCACCAACGGAGTACAGAGACGCGTCTGCGTTGACAATGTGACATCAGGCACAAAGCGGGTTCGCGGAAGGTCGTACGCAAAAGCTGCCAAGCGTCGTCGCAGCACGCGCATAGGTGCGCGTTTACAATGACTATACTTTTCTCGGAGCTTCATCACCCTCTGAGACATGGCAGTGATAACAGGTTCTCCGCTATTTCCCTGCAGTTGCCCTGAAGTGGAGGCGCGGTTACGCGCGAATCTGTACACGCAAATCTGTCGTTTGCATGCATATCCTCGTTTAGTTACATCCGTATACGTATAACTGGTAAGCCTACATAAGTACATATGGGGCATTCCATGAAAAGCTTTAAATTCGAGATCTCTCGAAATATTTATACTTATCGTACCGTAAAATAATATCGCAGTATTGAACCATTTTAGAATGATCTTACTTAAGGATTCTCTCGAGCGTTATACTAAAAATAGTAAGAAATGCTTGAAAATGATTGCATTCGGTAGATTGAAGTAAAAAAAAAACTTCAGTTAAATTTTCAAGTCTTTTAAGAAGCTCGTTACAAAGATTTCTTAATAACAAAATAACATGTGTTCTTATGGGTTATAATTAGCAAACCGCGATATTTCTGAGAAAAATAGTGAAAAAATTCTGAAATTTTTTGAACAGCAAGTTCAATGAACTAAAATCATCTATACCAATTTTCACGTTCATTAAAAAGCCTGTTACTTTTTTATTAATTGTTCTTTATAAATTTAACCTTTGATAAGTCAATGTGGCAACGTCGACAACATGACCAGATGTCTTGGGCTCCATTTTTGAACTCACAGATACACATATACTAGGTACTGTGTACGTCAAACGTTGTTGCCACATCGCACGAAGAACATACTTTAGAGTGTTACTGTACTTCAGTGAGCGAACTTTTAGCAGGGAAAAAGCCCCTGTATCGCTCGAGAAACCCCTTAATGAAATATATTTTTCAAAAAATGAATTTTCCAATTTTTCACCACGAAAGACTTAGTCTCTGAACGCGTATGCTGTGGAAAAATATCAATTGACGTTTCTTTTGCGGGCGTTACCCTTAAAATAATCATGCGCAAAGAAGCACATCTCAAAATAAACATTACTAAAGTAAATAACTCATTATACGTGCATATATCATTTACACATTATATCCAGTGTGAGAGGCTTTTATGCATTTATCGGGGTATTCTCGCTCGCACCCACACGTCTCTCGTGTGCCCATCCTCGTAAACACCACTCGTATATAGTCAATATACCGCCGTAAACGGCTACACACGAAGAAATACGATACACATCTCCGGCGCGCGGGCGTAAAGAGGTACAAACGAATAAAACCCATTGGACCTGACCGTCCGCACGCGAACGCTTAGCGACTTGCGGTCCGCGAGCCTTTTCATCTATTTTCTCGATAGACCGCAAAATGCATCGTCGCCCACTTCGCGCGTCTGGCACATCCGCGGTCGTTCTCCCCTCTATACGTATATGTATATCGCATCTGCGCGTGTCATTAAATACAAGTACGAAGTACCGAGATAAAATATACAAATGCCGGGTGGACATGAGTGCCTGTTACATAAATGTAGGTGCAAGGTAGACGTGAGTACCCATTACGCGGGTATAGGGTGTCGAAGAAACGGAAGCGATCCACATATAGATCTGCAGAGTACCTATACTCACCTCCAGAAGTGCGGCACGTAGCCGCCCGGGCACAGCTCCCTGCACTGGTTACACGGTGCACCCGCAGACGCGACGCCCGACGATGCACTCTGCCCGGGGGATGATGGCATTCTGCAAAGGGCGAGAAAAAAAGTCGAGCTCACAGGCGAGAAATAATTGAAGTACCTACCGTTATAGCGATTTGATGTTTGAAAATTCGAAAATTTAATACACGAATCGCTTTGTTCGAGAAAACGAGTACTACAAAATTGAGTTATTTCCCGTGGATGAAGACATTTTAGTAAATAAATCGTGAAAAAAATTGAAGATTACTGGGGAATTAATTAATAACGACATCGCCTTAAATATACGACGGAAACGGGGCCACTCAGTTCACGCGGACGTGTTCATCGTCCCAATGACGAGCCCCGCGTGGAGTGACAACAATCTGCTGGGCCCCGGAAAAAAATCGAGATCGCTCGGGAATTAATTGATAAGGACATCGACACGGGCGGTGCAATATATCGGCAAAAGTGCATTTGATTCCCGGGAATACACGTATAGGCGCACCGTCTTGAATTAATAAACCTGATTTCGTAATAACCGGGTTGGATATGCCGGTCACGTTGCGGCGCGACTTTCAATCGACCGCGATATAATTATCCCGATGCACCGCGCGCGCCGACCGTTTAAGCCGAGCGCGCGCGGGAGCGCGACACTCTCGATAACCATCGTTCGTTATTTTTTAATATCGACCACGCGTGATGACGATAAGTTAATTATCTATTAATAACATTCGTTGCGTCGACGATCGATGTCCGTCGGATGCGCACGGCAAACGCTTCCCGCCGCAGATTTGTAACCGTTGAAATCGTTAGATCGTGAGATCTCGATATTAATTACTCCGTCGCGGATCCTGAGCGCCGGCGATCTCACGTGTGTCGTTGCGATAAATCTCGGAAATCGAACGCGGCGAGTAGTCGCTTTTTCGAGCAAACTCGTCCGACGGCCCGACTTTTTATATAATAACCCGTTTCTGGCATAAATCGTCGATTGCGCGAATGAAGATCGCCAAGCGCGGAGGTGCGATAATATAAATCACGCTGCGACGCCGTTAAATTGTTGCGTTTTCAATCGTCGTTCGCGAGGAAAAATTGCTCACGTCGAAAGTCCCATGAAATCGAGCGCAGTTGCAGTCTAGAGTCGATCCCATAAATCTAGCTTCGATGTCGACTTTAGAAATTCCAAATCGCATAGAAATCGCGAGAGACCGTTAACAAGGTGTCTTGTAAAATTCAAGTATCGAAGGGAGTGTCGTATTCGATTGATTCAAACTGCAGCGATCGCTTCGACTAACAAAAATGAGAAAGTGAAAAAACGAGGCCCGAATTACCCTACTTTCCCCCGCGAAGGTCTCCGACGGTGCAACCTGTTTCCCATTACCGATCGCGGCGAACGTAAATCTCTTGTTACGAGTAAAGATTATTGTACCGATCGTATAGAAGCGCGACGATATAAATCGTGGATATCTATAAACCACAATGTTTCAATGGTCCGATGAATCCTACTGCACGGGCATCCGGGGAGGATTACATCCTTCGTATCGCGCAACAACGTGTTCCGCTCGAAAGAAACGGCACCCAGTGGCGAACGATGTCGGTGCAGGGGTAGAATGAGACGCTTCCGCGTGAGAGAGGCTGCGCGAGAAGATTTATAAACCTGAACGTCGATCGTCCCTGTTAAAGTTGCATTTTTATTTTTAAATGAAGTAAAGCGGATTCCTACCAGAGATCGACCTAAAGATTCACGCGTTTTTCGTCATCCCAAGCAGGACGTTCCCAACGATATGCACGGAAAAAAAAGATTTTACTTAGCAAAACTATATTTTGCTGGCAACTTTTTACTACCATGATAGAAATATTCTCTGTAGCAGCAAAATATATGTTCGATAATAGCAAATCTGACTACGATCACAGTGAAATTTTTATCAGTAAAAATATTTGCCATCCCAGCTAATGTTCTTACTATTATCAGACGTATCTTTTGCTGCCACGAATGATATTTTTCTCACGACAGCGAGAAATTCTCAGCGAAACCTAGTTTTGTTAAAACTGCAGAATCATTTATTTCCGTGTAGTTTACCCAAATAAAAATAGCCCACACACAATTTCTTGCGCGTTATAAGCAACCATTTCGAAAATCATAGGCATCGTCTCGATTCCAATTTAGAAGAGCATCCCAACGACCAAAAAATCCAACCGAAGGATTACGTCCGATTCGATCACCGACTATTCTCTCACGATCACCGCGAACCCAATTAGACCTCGTTACTCCTATACCCAATCAGTACAGGAAACTATAGTCCCGCCTTAGAAAGTCGATTCACACGGGACACAATACACGAACCCATCTCAACGGCCCGTTACGACGCTGATCGTCCCTCTCTGTAACGCAACGATGCGATTACTTCGAATCCGAGCTCTTCTCTTCGATTCCAGGAGAGACTCCACGCACACGCTTCAGATTCCCTCCCACCTCTCGCGCTTCACCTTCCTCGTCCCCTTTCTCCCTCCAGGAACATCCTACGCTCCGCGAGAGGGCTATACCATCACGGACCCAATTTTCGATCAGCCAAGTTTTTCACGGCATTCCTTTTACTATATAAGTATAACGGATTAACAAATTAATGAAAAACTTGTTTTTTGTAATTCATAAATTGATTATCAGAGTTGAACTTGGCACAAACAAATATACGGGAGTCTCGCAAATTAAATAATTGATTACGTGTTTATGAAAACATACGAGAGGGAGCAGTTTTCGACCAGGGATTCTAATGCATACAAAATCAAAGAGAATTATTGCAATAGATATTTTGTAAACTTATTTACTAAAGTCATC
This sequence comes from Xiphydria camelus, assembly GCA_963678675.1. Lineage (NCBI taxonomy): Eukaryota > Metazoa > Arthropoda > Insecta > Hymenoptera > Xiphydriidae > Xiphydria > Xiphydria camelus. The sequence goes on along the minus strand of OY783192.1, from coordinate 34,833,946 downwards.
AATCGACATTAATATTCGAATAATAATGTATTATATAATCTATGCGAGCAACAAACAATAATTATGTAAAAAAATTTTAAAATTAACTTGCAACGGTTGCCTTTTTCTAAACTTTTAATCTTTCGAAACCTTTCTTGCTAATTTTCCTCTTAATTTTCTCTTCTTTTTCTTCTCATCTTTCTCTTTTTAATATCTTTCTTTCTTGCTCTTCTTCTTGTGCTTTTCGTTTCTTCTCAAGAACTTGTTGGTGATACGCTCTCCGCTGAAATAATTTCACTATTCTGAATACCAGAAAGTATTTTTAACCTGAAACCATTTGTGGTTAGAAACGCGATCGAAAACTACAGCGAAGTATGAAAACTGGGAGCAGTCATGGATCACCGCATTATTTTACTAAATAATAAGACAAAGCAGGTTGCGTTTTATAAATTACGACTAATCGAACACAGCGAAAATACGCGATAATTACCTCGTAAGCTCCAAAACACGAAGAAAACGGAGCTGTTTTTAGTAGCGTCACTTCTAACAGATTGCAGTAAGACTATGACAGACGTGCAGACACGTTACTACTGCAGCATCTATTTATATTGAAACAAGTATTTCTAAAACTTTCTGAACATGGACAACAAATTTCCAAATAGTTGTTTAATTTCATCTTTTCTTCTTCGTACCTATATTATAATATGAAATATTTTTACCATAAAAATTTAATATAAGGGTCCAAACGAAAAAGTGATCGAAGGCTGGGTTCGTGGTACTACGTCGACGCGTATGTAGCTCTCCGCGTTGCCGCAGGTAGACACGCGGATACCCGAGCGTGGCGCAAAGTACGTACGCGCGCGCGCCGGTCCTGCAGATATATGTAGGTACGCGTGCAGCGGCGCACACGTGGGATCGCGCGAGTAGAGGTCGCGGTGCAGAGAGGAGGCTTCCCTCTCCGCGCGCGCACGCGAGCGCGACGAGAGGTGTTCTCAACCGATCCCGATCCCCGACCCTGTGTAAAAGCCGCAGTCGTATGGGAGTCAATTTTAAAATCGAAAAATCACTCGAACGCGAACGCCCGAGGGTGCTTATTAAGGCCGGCGCGGTAAGATTAACGAGCGATAATGACCGCGGCGCGCCGCGCCACGACGTCCCAGGTTTCGCGCTGTATCTTCTCGCGCAGCACGACTCGCGCGTTCGAGCAGAACCACCCCTCGCGCGGCCCAACCCCCTGTGGATGGGACCTGCTGCACGCGTGCTCGCATCCGCCGGTCTGTATTCGGATGCGATCGCATACGTAAATCCGACGAGTGGATCGAAATAATCGGATACTCGTGGTAAAATACGGTAAACGCGAGAGATCTCTCCCGTGGATTCCTCCCGATATGAGCCCCCGATGAGGCTTCCCGCGCCGCGGCTATTCGAATCGCACGAAGACGCGCGGCCGGGAGTAGACGAGAAATCCAATTTCACATACAGTGCGAGTATTTCCGCGGGAAAATAAATTGCGCGTGTAAAACCCTCGCGAGATTTACCGCGCGAAGTCCTCCACGATGATAATTGCGTTTATACGTGCGTCGAAGCACGACGCGCGATGCATCTGAGACGAATCCAACCCGACTGTTCGCCCCCCTCCCCCGTCTTCCGGTCGCGGCGGAGACCGCACACGCGGGCTTTTAAGACGCCGATAACGGGAGTAGGTAACAACGAACGCGACTGACTCGAGGTACGCGGCGTACAACGCGCGCCGCGAACGCGGCGGCGTTACGAGCGTAAGGTATTCCGGTAAGAGGAGGGGGGAGGCAGGAGGTCGTGTTATACGCAGCGTTCCAGGAGGAAACGACGAGAGACCTCCCTCGCGAATTCGACCGAACTCCCTTATCCGCGCCGCTGGGCCCGGGAGCGAGAAAACGATACCACCGCGCGAGCGATGCAGCATCCGAGAACGAGGGATGAGAAAACGAGGAGCACGGCGAGATCGACAGGAGCGTAGCGTGCGAGGGTCGAGTAATTAGTATCTTTTTCCGTCGTTAGCGCATGGCGGATAGTGATAGCGAAGCGCTCGGCACGTTAATGGTCCGCGATATGGACGCACGGCGGGTACATCTCGCGAAATGACCAATTAACATTCCCTCGGAAAGGGACCACCTCCTTTCTTGCGCGCGGTCTCTTTCGTAATTGCAGCACGCGCGCGAGCTCGCCGCGCGTTTTGAAGAAGGGCGAGCGCGCAGCGGTCGCGTCTTTCGGGGAATAGAAGGCATCGGCCCCGCGTCGATGATCCGTTGGAAAGTTTCGGGTTCGCGTGTGCCGTTGCGGAATACGGAATTCGAGAGGGCTCCGGCGTCTTTGCGGGGAGATCGGGGAGCCGCGCGCTCGCCGCCCGGAACGCGTACGAGAATGAAAGACTGGGGGGGGGGGGGGGAGTCTCGTTAATTTGCCGAAGCGGGTGCGGCGGTCGCGCCGAACCTCCTCGTCGATCAGCGGCGAAATCTCGTTCGCTCGAACTTTCTTTCGGATTATCTGCTTCGGGGATAGGGGTTGACGCGCGCATCGAACGAGTTTTTCGGGTGTACGGGATGAGCTTTTGTATAGAGATTTCGGTAAACTTTTCCTTTCTTTCTCAAACTACTCTATCCGATGTATTCGTTCGCGCTGATTTCGAAAAAAAAAAGTGGATTTATCGAGTGAATCTCGAACGAAACACTGAGATATCGATAATTTGTTGTGAAAGAATAATTGTTTATACATGAAATCGTCGATATCTCGTATTTCCTTTGATAATGATCGTGCTTTTCGTAATCAGCGTGAAAACAAAAAATACGCAAGATGAGATGGTCGAGCGACCGATTGCAGAGACTTGGATTTTTGCGAAATTGTCAGGCTAGATAAAATACGTATCATCGAAAAGATTCCGTCGCGTCGTGCTGCACGCAAAACGATATCGCCTGTAAGAAGGATCGCAGAGATTTAAATCGAAAGAGATTTGAGTACCTACTTATGTTAATTTCGATAACGGTCGTGGGATTTATATTCAACGGGGTGCTTTGATTTATATTTCGATATTAAGTCACGACGCTTCTCGCGCACGTAATACCTACCAGACTATATAGCCACGCGGTCTAACCGCGATACCAACAAATCTAATCGTGATCAAACGACAGAAGGCGCTCCCTACGCGCATTCCTTGTATTAATTCCCGTTGTAGAAGGTCGACGGTATGTACGTACACACGCGTGGTCAGTCACACGCGCACCTCGTCCCTCGCGTCCAACCGAGAAGACCCGGCGACGTACGAGATAAGTCCGATGTTAATTCGAGGTCAAACGTTAAGGTTAATATCTTTCGAGCGTTCGGTCACCGTGAATCGAAAAGAAAAAACATCCACCGCGCGCGCAGCATCCGTACACCGAAATAATGTTCAATTTCTACTAAGCACCGAGTCATCACTGTGATTTCAAAATGTCCTTCCCGCTATTTCGTATACGTAAAAGTCTCGTACGCGAATGGAGCCGTGCGTCCCCATTGGAACTCGCTCGGAGGAAGTTGTACCTTCGGATAAGCATCGCTGGACATACGACTTTTAACCGCGCGAGCGCTCCAATGAAGATACGACTTGGCAAGGCGGGTACAACAGTGGACAGTTATATACAACGCTTCCTACGCGCACCGTCCCTTATTAATTCCTCTGACAAGACCGACGAGCATCGCCGATCGCTGCACGCGCGTGTCCTCTTCCTCTTCGATCCGAGAGGACTCCGTACACTGTATGCAGACACGGGTGTAGGTACCAGAGAAACTGGATGTTAATTTCTGACCACGCTGAGATTAATATCCATCGAACGTTAAGTCACCGTGATGCAAGCGTTCCCGTATCCGCACAGGACGCGCGAGGCGCCCCAACGGCGGTTCCATGTACCACGATGCCCTTCCTAAACGAGAAACCCGCCCCCTGTCTGTATCAATTCGTCAGAGAAGACCGATGCGTGCGCGTGTCAGCTTCCTCGCCTGGACCAGAAAAGAGAGCTATCTTAATCCTCCCGCGTCCTTGGGGTCTTTTTTTCAATCAAAGCGCTCCAATACTCATGAAACAAATCGTCCTGATAACGATTCCGTCTGGTCCGCGCGTTCTCCATATACGCATTATATAATTCGACGATAAGTACACCGAGAAAAACATTTTGCTTCATCGAAACAAATGTGTTTTTGGATAGTCCCGAGGGCACATTTATTCGATTCGAATGAATACCGATTCGATCCAGATAATATTGAATTAAATCGATAATACTTGCACGGAAAAAAAATGTGTGATAAATTTCGGGACAAGGCCAATTTCTTGTTACGACAGCTACAATTTTAGTAAAAGTTACGGTAAAACTTGTAGCAGTTGCAAGCGTTCGCTATAATTTTTACTAAAATTGTAAACGATAAATTAACCTTGTCCCGCATTTTACCGCAAACTTTGTAAACATTACAATTTATTTTTTTTTCCGCATGTATACGTCTAATCAGTATTCCGATCGAATAAATATACCCCCAGGACTATTTAAAAACACGTTTAATTGGCTTGAATAAATTTGTTTTCTCGGCCTAAAAGTGACGTTACCGAGAAATAACACGGAATATTAATTCCCATCGCCACAAGACCGAGATTCGATATCGATTGTACTTAACGACCAACTACGCGAAGCGAACGTTACCGCATCTACATGGAACAACTGCGGATCCGCCCCAACAGTGAACACTCGCCCGTAGTACAGCGCTTCCTACACACACCCTTGTTCCTTTTATTAATTCCTCGGACGAGCGTCGTCGATCGTATACGCGCGTGTCTCCGCGTCCTCGCACGGTCCCCCGCGCCGCTGGAGGACGCGGCACATACCGGCGAGGAGAAGTAGGTACGTCTCGGGGCGAGCTACGTGATCGGCATGGCGATCTCGTTCCAGCCGGGAATTGGACTCACGAATTCTGTACGTACAACGAAGCGAACACGCGTTCGTACGCGCGATAACTGAGCCCCGGGTACGACTATGTCTAAATCGAGAACCGATTATCGCGCGAGCAGAACCCGCCGGCGTAGTACTGCGTTTTGCAGCAATATTGCAGCATTAATACAATATTACAATATTGCAATTGCACTTACAACGTTGCGGAAGGATTGCGGAAACATTGCAATATTTCATTGCAGATGCAACGTTGCGGAAAGATTGTAGCATTATTGCGATGATATGTTATTGCGATTATTTTTCGATGCACAAATATATGTATCTAAAGTTCCTACCGTTCTCCAGTTAAGAGAACAATTTCTAGACGCGTTAATTTTTACTTGAATTAAGAGTAGGTACCAAGCTATATATGTGTTGATAAGAAAATTCTCGATTGAAAAATAATTTTAACAAGCAATTAATTATCTCGATATATCACGGAGTTAAATGTTACTGAAAATTTCCACATTATGTGTTTGGTTCTCGCAGAATGAAATAACTGAAATTAACAAGAAGCGTCGATAGCAGAAGTGGAAAAAAGCTAGCTTCCAAATTGAACGGTTAACATTGCAGCAATATCGAGAAACCAATGTTAATGCAACAGTTCTATAGTATAAAATATGAATATTTTGCAAATCAATGAAAATTGGCGGACATTTCAAGATTGCCGCAAGATTTCCGCAACGTTGCAGCAACGATGTGCAATGAAATTGCAATATTGCGAGGCTTGCAGAATTACATAGCTGCAATCTTGTAGCAATATGCGGTGCTGTGTGGGCGCGGACGATTAAAATGAACGACCGATGGAAAGCTGGAGGAACGCGCGCGCATCACGCACGGCTACGAGAATAATATAAATCGCGATGCATCGGCGAAGCGTAAGTCGGGTTGGCGCGAGGAGAATCGTGGAAGATCATTAACGTAATGACACGGGAGTGATTCACGGCCGTTGGCGGTCGGAGCGTCGCGCGATTGCCGCCGCGCGACGAATAGAACGTCGACTCTCCGCGATCGGAGAATTACTCTTGGTAGTACCACGGATCGTGGGTTGCGGTGGCGATGACAAGAATCGCGCGGCGGGCTCGTGCACTTATACGAGACGAATATAGCGAGGAGAGACCGCGACGGGATGCTCGCGCGAGATCGAGAAGGACGCGCGGAGATATCGGGCAATTAAGACGGAATAATCGATCCGTTTCGAATGGGACGGGGTAACGGTTCGGCGCACCGCAATTCTACGACCGCAGGATGACACGGCGACGCGGACGCGCGGCTGTGACCGCCGCCGCCGGGAAATATGGACGAGGGCTTGAAGAGAGATTTCGCGCGATTCGCGGTCGCCCCTAGATGTGCTGTAAAAAATATGTCGTAAAATTAATACATATATGTGTGTAGGAAGTTTTTATCACGCACAAATGTGTATTAAAATTACGATACATTTTTCGTTATCTTAAAATATAACATACACTTGTATTAAAATTTTTAAGTATTTGTTGTAAATGAATATTTGTTTGAAATGTTCACTTCAATTTTTAAATTTAATACACGCTTCTTAATTTTCAATGCGCAACCTAATACTTATTTTACAAATAAAAATATTCTTAACCCTTCGTGTTGCTCACGTGGGGTGTAGGCGACACCCCAGCCTCCTTTTTTTGCATGCCACGCCTAGAGTTTTTTTTTCGAGGTTGGCACTTTCAGTACCTTTCGAGAACATTTCATTAAAGAATTTGGCACCAAAAGCGCAAGACAAAACCGATTTGTTTAACCAGAACGCTGCAAAGTGTTAAAAAGTGATTTTTAACAATCTGTAATCAACTTAATACTTAATATTTTTCTATATAACTTGTTCCAATTTGTTAATTTGTCCTTCGTTAATAAAACGAGAGTATGATAACTATCCTCAGTCTATTGTTTATACTATTTTTTAATAAAAATCGGCAGGGAGATCTGAGCGTCTGAAAACTGAGACCTCATGTACCGAGACTTCGAGTTTTATTTTCAATTAGAAACTTATCAAATTTATATTTTTTTAATGTTGAGATTATTAGGCAATATCTCAAGCTTTAAAATAAAAAAAAAGAGTATTAAAAAATTTCAATTTTTCATTAAGAAAACGTTAATTTTTAACTAGGGTTTAGGGTACACCCCAGGTGAGCTCTTATGTTTCAAAAACCCACGTCAGTAACGAAGGGTTAAAATTTTGAAGTATTTGTCGTAAATTAATTTGTTTGAATATTTCACTCTAATTTGTAAATTTAATACACGCTTCTTAATTTTCAATACGCAACCCCTAATACTTATTTTACAATTAAAAATATTCTTAATATGAAAATACAAAGTTCTGAAAATGACAAACTTCAATTAGGTATCATTTTAAGAATGCATGAGAAAATCGCAATATTTTCATTAAATTTAGGATATAATTATTGTATTATAATAATTTTCAATATACTCTTTGATTTGTAATTTTACGACACTTTTGTATAGCAAAGTGTTGTAATTTTACAAAAACGTTTAACAGTGTGAAGCTATTACGAAAAATCCGACGATTCGTGCGATTCGATCGGTAATATATTATACAACGACGGGGGAACCCGTCGCGCGATAAGAGTTCTACGCGCCCGGCGTGTGCGACGCAACGGTAATCCGAGGACGCGTACCTACATAAAAGAGATCGCCGGATCGTCTTTATTGCGGTAATTCGGTGCCCTCTCGGCGACGTTACGAGACGAGGAAGTCTTAGAACGTCCGACAACGGTTCGTGGAAGCGATAAAAGCTGATGCGCGGTCGCAAGATGACGTCGAATCTCTCTCGCGCGAGAGAGAGGAGAGGAAGACGTACGAGCACGCGAGCGAGCCACACATCGAGTGGATTCGCGTCTCCGTACGGCGAAAAGTAGTTCGAGGGACGCGTAAGAAGTTCCGTGCAAGAATTTCCTCGCTGCAAATCGGAAAGTTGAATCGACTCGACGTAGGGGTCGTTTAAGGACGCGCAAAAGACGCCGTGGATTATCTTTATTGCGGTAATTTCATGCCCGCCACGCGGTGGCGGCGGCGGTGACCCGGCGACCGGGAGAGCTCGAACGCGTGAGCGTCTCGCGCGCGCGAACGTGTGGAGCGTACCTGTCCCCTCCTTTGTGCACCACGAGATGCATCTACGACACCCTGCACCCGACTCTCGCCGTGTGTGTGTGCGCGCGCGCGAGTACATTTTTAAGAACGAGTGTCTCTTCATTTGGTACAACGTAAATAAATGCTGTATAGCATTTATATAATGTATGAAAATAGGAAAAATTATATTCCTAACTGCAATAAGTTTTACCAGTGACAACAATTCTATGCTGCTATTTCTTTTGTCGTAACGGTTACATCTTTTCTGCTGTTTCCGCAAACGAATTTGCTCAGCAAATATTTTTAAATACTAAAACAAACTCATTGTCAGTTACGACTCGTCGAGGAATTTCACGGAACCTGTAAATCATATTTGTCGTTGCTGCAATTAACGTCATTGCGGTGGCAAGATATTTTTAACAGTTATATAATTTTTCGAAGTAGCAAAAATTTTACTCCCGACCGTAATAATTTTTACTAGCAACCGCAATTCTATATTACTGTTTTATTTTCGTTGTTACGGCTACATCTTTTCTATTATTTCTGAAAATGTATTTGTCGACAGGGCAAGTATTTTTACTGCAATAGATTTTGCTAAAGTTACAGCCATATTTGCTACGATTACAAAAGTACTTGCCGTCGTAACACTTTTTCTTGCAATCACAACAAAAATTGGTCAGCAAATCGTAAATTTGCCGGGAGCGCAAAACTATTTCTCGCCGCGCGGGGTTTCTTCCTTCAACTCGAACCAACTGTGGGGTGGCTACGCGAATATATCAATGACCGGTCGCGCTATAAATTATCGGCGAGGCGATAGCGTTTCAAAAACTCATTAACGACGCCAATGGCCGGTCTCGCGAAGGAGTTTACTCCACGACTAAATTCCTCGCGCGAGTGAGTTTCCGAACAACCGATGAAATTGGAATCAAACCGCCTCTCTTAATCGCTCCAACCCGAGAACCGATCCCATCAACGCGCCTCCCCCTTACGTATACGCGTGCGTAGCGCGCGTATGCTCCTGGCAAAGAGAGTTTCCTACTTGCGCGGTGAGAATGCAGTTCAACGAGTACTCCGCCGCCGCAACGTTCAGGTGCCCTCTCCTCCGCGCCCCTGGCGTCCACGCGGACCGCGCCGCGCTGCTCCTCCCGCAGCTGCAGTCGAAGGAAGGAGGAAGGGGGCTCCCCGAAAAGCCTTCATTCGCCTCTCCGCGATACCACCGCCCCGCAGCGATCGCGGGCGCACGTGACTTCGCGGTGCGCGCACCGCGAAAGAATTCACATCCCGGGTTTCGCCGCCGACGATCGGATCCCGCGGCATTCAACGGGGGACGACGCACACCGCGCGAGACAACCCGCCGCGATGCACATACGCGCACGCACGCACGCTTCACTCCTCTTATTGCGCGCGTATATATCTATACGCGACGTCGGTAAGAGGCGACTCGCGCACGCACTGCCAGCCGAAGAGAACCTTTAAGGCTAAGAGACACTTGCACACACCGCGCGTTTACTTCCCGGTAAATTCCACTTCCAGTCCGGCGGCGGGGCGACTCTTTCGCCTCCCCTTCATTCGTTAGTCGCGCGGAATCGAATCCTGCGGGGAATGAAACGTGTATAGGCGTGTGCACGGCCGAGAAACTTCCATTAAAGCTCGTTAACGATCACTGCTGCTGCTGCTGCTGCTGCTGCTGCTGCAGCGGCGGCTGCTGTTCGCGTACGGTGAAGGGTTACCGGCGCGAGCACTGCAACGACACCACAGCGCTTCGTCATCGCCGAGCGTTCCGCGACCCTCGAGCCGTCCCGGCGTCTCGTCCAGGAAACGCGTCGCGAGCGGACGTCATCGCCGAGGGAAAAGAGGAAACGGATAACGATACCAAAGCCAGGAACGGGAGGAATTGCGCACTCTGTGTAGATCCGAACGGAGGCGAGAACGGAACCGCACTGTTTGCGCGTGCGAACGACCTTCCGGAAGGTCTTATTCCGAACGCGACTTGCCCAATTTATATGCTTTCTTTTAACTATCCAACGAGTTCACCGCGTGCATTTCACCGCGGAGAGACGTAGCCTCGGTATTGCTGTCGCGCGCGCGCGACGGAGACCGCGCGTGTACGGAACCGGTGACTCCGTTTCGGGAACCGGTCGCGGGAGGAGGAGGAGGAGGACGATGAAAGAGAACCGCGCGCGGTGGCCGCCGAGAGCTATCGCGCGACGATGTGGGATTAATTGATTTGTAAAGTAGGCGATGAGACGCGTGGGTGTGTTTACAGGTGTTTTTTTGGGGGAAAAGGTGACTCGATCGAGCGCGGAAATACGTTCGCGGGTTGCACGGGTCTTACGGAGCCGGACTCGAAGTTACTGGCTGTTCGGATGGGCCCTTTCCTCTTATCCCCCCTCCGCTCCGCTTCTCCCCCTCCTCGCCCCTCTCGTCGCGGCCCCCTCCACCTGCCGGCCGGCGGGGCCTCGCGCGCGGGCCCCCGAGACCGTCGCTCTTTTATATATATATATCACGATTTTCCTACCGCCGGAGTGAGAGGGGGGCGGAGCCCCTCTCGCACGGCCGCTTCTCGTTTCACGGGGACTCGCGATGCACCGCGGGATGCACGCGCGCTTGATCCGACCAACGCGACGCGTCGCATTCGCGACCGATCCGAAGGGTCATCGATTATCGCGCTGTAGCGATTCGAGGGGCGAGAGTCTTTGGGCAGGGGTGGAACGACGACGATACGGGAGTAGAGATCGGAAAAATAGCACAGTCGGGCTTCGGGTATCTTCGACGAAACACGATTTGAAAAGTATTTCTACCTTCCGTTGAGCAACGTAGCTCTGAGAGGAAAGAAACGCTTTCCCTGATCACGCGAGCGCATCGCGCGTTAATTCCTCTCGCGGCAACTCGCTCCTTTGGAGAACAGCCATACCTATACATACTTAGGTGTGGAGAGGGAAGCGCGCGCGTATACGGAAGAATGTAACGGCGCGTCGAGACGAGTGAGGAAGCGTTTTGGCTTCTCGAAGTCACGCTTAAGTGAGAATAAATTCATAGGGAACTCTGCCGCGGCGAGCAGACGCGACGTTTGAACGACGGAGAAAGGGCGCGTGCGTGCGCGCGCGTCTTCGAGTTTAGACGAGTTAGTAAAGGGGTCGTCTACCCGTGGAAAGAAGTCAACGATGGAAAGAGAAAGGGGTACCGACTGCGTTTAGTTACCGTTCGCATTCTGAAGCGGGTCAAGCGGAATCGCTATTCTAGGGTGTTCGTAAAAAGCCGAGCTTGGAAATACATAGTCTCAAACGTCGATTCGCACTAGATATCGACGCGAACGATCGGAGTGATTTTTATGGAGCAACGATTCGCCACGCTTCGCTTCGTTGCTATCTAGTGCAGATCGATCTTCGCCCTCTATTTTGTAATGAAAGAGATACACGGATGAACCATGGAAAACTGTATGTCATAATTGCTTTATTACAGGATAATTTGCTACTCGTTTTAATCGTAATGGGCATTTCTCTCTACAAGTGCATGATTTGTAGAAAATGAATAGAATTACGCGATCGATGCCCTGATTGACTGACCTCTATTCGCTTTTCATATTACCACCTCTGTGAAGATACGCCTTGGAGATTGAAACAAAAGTATTACGTTACAGGGCGAGAAGAGAAAAGAAGACAGTAAACGCGGCTAAAGTCGGACGCTCGGAGTCCCGTAACGACGCGATAAATCAAATCTCTGCTATATGGGCCGTGCAATGGATTTATCTTATTTTTCTTTCCGGAAAAAATTCTCCTCACGTCCCGGGAAAAGCGGGGAAGTGTGAAATTCATCCTGCCGCTTTGCCGAGTGCATCGCGGTACGACGCCGACTGCACCGTTGCGGTGCATCGAATCGGTTATCGTGGATTAAACGTCTTGAAGGTTAGAATTATCTCTTCCGCCAAACGAAAAGGAACAAAATAAATGAAATATTTCTAATTTCATATGGGAAAAATCCCCCTACGTCTTCCGTAATCATTAATACTAATTACGTTTAATAGCATCGATGAACTTATGACCGGAAATCGCGGAAGACTGCAAGCATTGAACGAAACGGTGAATTTCACTCTCAAAAGGGTAAATTTTGTACTTTGCTCTTTTGAGAGAGAGTTCTCGCGCTCGAAGGAGTGTCTTTTCACTCCCTTTCGGACTGGCTAAGTTTTCAGTCCGAAAGAGTGAAAATCTCGCTCTTTCGAATTTAGAGGGAACGATAATGCGGGAAATAAGGACGTTGAATAAACTTTCTCCGGGGACCGATGTTCATCCGAAGAACAAGGGGAGATCGAAGCGACTGCCGTCTCGATCGTCCGAAGACGTTGGGTGATCTATTGACATAAATTACGCCTCATTACACATATTCGCGCGAATGATTTAAACGAATTCGAAACGACGCGCCGACAGCCATCATGGAAACACTCGGATGAATTCGGTACTCGCTTCGGCGACGTCCAAGCGGTCACGTGATCACAGTGTCAGAGAACATGGCTCCCTTCAATAGTTCGGGAGCAGACGATTTTTCGCGGAGATTTTTCAAACGTGGGCTTCGCCCGTTTAAAGAACGTCGCGATAAAGTTTTCGCGTTGATTATCGGTCGGCAGTGCGTGCACGATGGTCTACGACATAGATTGGATTATTCCGAAACTACGAAAGCCCACGAAACTTTGGAATATCGCCAGCAACATAACCTTCGCCGCGGTGGGAATCGTCTCAAAGTTTATTATAGGTCAGTCATTTTTTACACGTTTAATTTCTTGCATAAAACTTCGCCAATTCGCGCTATTCACGCGCACAGCTCGCGCGATGAGCTGCGGCCGGTTACAAAGCCCGCGCGTTTCGACGATAAAGTCGTTCGAGCTGATAAAATCTACGAATAAGCTCAATTCGCGATCTTATTTTTCACTTGGCATTATTCATTATGCGATGCGAGTCATTGAAGTCCAATGAGAATTTAATTCGATTCCGCACATACGTCAGACAAACGCACTTTGTCTACCGATTCGTAACCAGTTTCGTTAATTGAACGACAGCGTCATCCATCCTCGCGGCAGAATAAGCCATGCAATAATAATTGTTTCTTTTCAATTTTGAAATTTTTTTTCGTCCGAAATTCTGTGCTATACCTGCGTTTATATTATAGTTACGTTGATTTTGTTATCTTCTGCTCAATGATATTTACGCTGCCGTTGCATAATCGCATGTATGCATTTGGCACATTTCCTTGCTTTGCCGTAGATTCTATTTTCGCAAATTTGAAGCAACGAAGGTAGTCTACGATTTGCTACTACACTTCCACCGATAAGTTACAAGGAACTCTATCCACATCTGAAATTTCAATAATACGGCAAATCCTGTAGCATAAATGCCTTTTTATGTAGTTTTACGAATAATGAAGCTTAGTAAATAAGTGCCATTTTTTAATCATTCAAGAATGGCTAAACAAAACCACAGTCTACAACAAGCACATCATCGTAAAAGCCTTAGACAATCGACCGAAGAACGTGCCGCTTATCACCGTTTCCAACCACCACAGTTGTTTCGACGACCCTGGTATATGGTGTGAGTTAAAAATCTGATTATTACCACATCTCATTCTCATAGGTGATCTAGGGATTTACCTTTCACTGTTAGAAATTATCGTCTAGTCAAATAACACACGACTGGAATGATCAAATCTGTACCTCAGAACCAGACGAACGTAAGTCCAAAAACAGATATTTTTCGGTTATTAACGTTTTGCACGTAGAATTTTATTCTCCGTCAAACCATAACAACGTATGCCCTTTAGAAAATTATCCTTTAAAATTAAGCTCGGTTATAAGAGCGTAAGTCCTAAGGTTTATTCGAGCCAGATAAATTTTTTTTTCACTTTTACTGGGCTCCTAGAAAGTTGACGGAATGTGACTTACGTCCATCTGGTTCTGAGGTACAGAAATATGACATTGCATTGTGCCTAGCGGATCTAAAATATCCTTGAGTCCTAAATTGTCACTACATTTGATGTATTTAGAAAAAACCTTAAAGCTTGTGAAAAATTTCATTACTACTGTGGCCTCTCTATGGCATGGGATTTTTGTAACTTTTTAAAATAATTAATAAACGTTTCTGTCAACTGCTCTTTTGAAGAGTTGCTACCTATGGAAGTCAAAAATGAATTTATTTTCACGTAGGTTACGTAAATTTGCTCTTTTTTGAACTGCTTTACGTCGAATTCCTGAAAAGATAATATTTAAGAACATAAAAACAATTATTATTTCATGTAAAAATGTAAGTACCTACAATAAGTTGTAATTTCTTGGAATTACCCTCGAATTTTTAAATTGAGTCTCATTGGACACAGCGTAAAAGTTTCACGATAAAAAGCACACAGAGCTCTTTCCTGAGAACCACTTTATGAGACACTACTACTAACAAACATCGCGTTTTTCTTAGCCCAAAAGGGAAAAAGAAAGCCAACAAAAGTTCTAAGGCAACTCTCTCCTAAATCGCGATAATCTCTGGCGTACATTCTCCTTCTCCCTTCTCAGACGAACGTAATTCTTTTCTTTCTTAGAACGACACATTGTAAACGCTCGAACCGAAAGAATTTAAGAAGGAAAAATCTCTGAACTCATTTAGCGACACTGGACTTGAGGCATTTGCTGAGTCGTCGAAAAATAAGGTGGTCACTTGCCGCGCATGATATTTGTTTCACGAACGTCTGGCATTCCTACTTCTTCATGCTCGGCAAGTGTATACCAATTGTCAGGGGCCGCGGAATCTATCAGCAGACCATTGACTTCTGCATCGAGAAATTGTCGTCCGGGGATTGGGTCCATGTTTTTCCTGAGGGAAAAGTGAACATGCTCAAAGAGAACATGAGGTTTGAGCACTCTTCATACTTAGTCCCTTTTGCTTATCGAAAAGAAGTACATATCTCTAATAACGAAAAGCGGGCTATCAATTGAGACGAGCCTATGCGCGACGTTATACGAATCCGCGAACCGTGACTATCCATACCTTTTGCGAAAAGAAACGAAACAAAGCTCACGATCGTTACGAACGGCAGGTTAAAGTGGGGAGTGGGAAGGTTAATACTGGAATCCCCCATAACACCTTTGGTAATACCAATTTATCACCTCGGTATGGACGAGGTACTTCCGAACGAACCACCGTACATGATTAAGACTAACAAGAAAGTTACTATGAATTATGGCGATCCCATAGATTTCAGTGAAATGTTGAACGACTTGAGGGCGAAGAATACCAACGAAGTGGACGCTAGAAAAGCTATAACCGATCGCATTCAAGAAGAGTTGCTCAGGTAGATTGGATAATACCAATCGAGAATTACATTCTCTACAATGCAACGGACAAATTCGATCGAATTGTGTGTGTACCTAATTGTTTCGTTTCAGGCTGAAAGCTGTTACGGAAGAACTGCACAAAAAACTTTGACATCAGTGTGGCGGTTCACGCCGTCACTCGATCTAGTTTCAATTGCCAAAAAAAGAGAAAATCATCGCACCATACTCATTAGAAAAAATTCTAAAAGCAATAGCGTGAATGAAACGTCACTCCTCAAAAAAGAAGCATTATTAAAACTGATATTAGGGGATATTAGGGCTTTCATAATCGGTACTAATAGTATTAGGGCTTTGCAGTGCCATGATAAAAATTGCAGATACACGAATGAAAGCTGTAAAAATCATTCGAATATTATGTCACTGAAGCATTGACTACCAAGTGGAAGTTGGTTTCCAATTCTAATTAGAATTACTAATTAGTAACCACGATAACCAGGGGCCAGCGGAAGTGCCGCAATAGAAAAAATGACCTCTTAGGTGGACTTAGGATACGGGCGATCAAGCGGTACGGCAGCGCGGTGTAAGGAAAATAAAAGTTAGAAGCAAATACCCATTTCTCCAACACAAAATTAATCACTTCGCTAGCAAGTCTTTTCGATCCACCTTTAAAAAAAAACGGAGGAAAAACCGTTGTACTTATATAATAGCTTGTCGCATATCCAACGCATTATACCTTCCCAACGCAACAATCTAATTGTACATACTTCTTTGAACACTTGTAATTTTAATGGAGTGTAAGAAAATATTGTAAAGATTGTAGTAGATAGCTCTTAAAATATGTAATTGATACATACCTTATATATTTATTGTAAGTACGGCTGAGGATTAAAACACCTTTTCTTATACAAGACGCTTCATCCGAATTTTATATATCGTTCCCTACCGCGTCCTTCATTTTACACATGACTACCCTATAAATGTTTCATCATTAGCCAGTTTAATTCTGCACCCACGCGCGAATTCTCTTCTAATCCTATGCGTCTACGTGCACAAATCAGCATTTGTGATTCACTTTGAAGCATAGCACGATTAGAAAGAAACGTCAAGTTCCACGTTTCCAGCTTTTCTTTTGGACTGAACTATACAAAATCCTTAACCCCTTCCTGCACTTATACCGTATATGGCACATACACAATTACCTACCTGACGTGGCTGTGTATCTGTTATAAATCGTTGTAAATCTTTTCGACTGCAATATATATAAAAAAGTTATATGTATTAGTAGCCAATAGTACGTACTTTATTGTTCCTGTGTATGGTGCACCATATATGGCATAAATAATTTTATTTTAAAATAAATGTTTATTTTTTCATAAATATTTCTTTAATTACTTTTCTGATGAATAATAGGGGCAACGCTATCGTATATTTTTTTGTTCATGGAATTTACAAAAATCATGCAGGAAGGGCTTAAGAGGATAATGCATACAAAATGTACTTAACAGTAGGAACCTCTTGTCTAAACCTTTCATAACAAACGCTGTTTATTAACTAAACTTTTCAGCCTCCATTAATGAAATCATTTATCCTCGAATCTTTGCTCACTTTCTCAATATTTTTAAGTTACAAATACAAACCTGAAAGCTGCCCACGCATCTAACGTGAGTATATTATTACTCGTCAAAAAGTAGAGGCTAGAAGGTAAGTTTAATTAACAGAATGTGCATTTTTTAGTGGTTTCGAAAAGGGAGATTCTACTATATTTTTTGGAATATAAGATACGCGATTATTTATCCGATCGAGAAACTGACGATAAGCACCTCAAATTCACTTTCGTCGACAGAGAGATTATTTGAGACACAATAAATGTTCGATCGTTGTATTACACGATTGGTAATTATATTACACTTTTGATAGATATTCACAGACAAGATGATACACTACATAAATTGGTTGCCATATAGAAATAGACTTATACTCTCGCAGATACAGCATTACGGAAATATAAGGACGCGAAGATCGTACACGTCCCTTGGCACGATATTCATCCAAAGTTTGGAACTTCGGATATTCGGGAATAGAAAATTGGGAACACGATTACAATACGTCGTATGAGCACGCGTTAATGCTGATATTTGTATAGATACGCCGTACAGACAGAGATTTTCGATAGAAGTAAGAAGAGATTTAATACCAACGAGAAGAATCGCGTAAAATTTTCGAGTCGAAAGGGTAGCACTTCCGCGTGTACTTGTCATCTAGCAAACTCTGTTTTACGATGCACAATAAAACCAAATTGGTAACGAATGAAACGATCGGAGAATTGCCAGAGGGGTACACGATATAAACAAGTATAAATTCTATTTTAAACTTACTGAAAGTCATGCTTATTTTACAACGAAGGTACTAAACAAAGGAAAAATGTATTCTTTTCATTAGTGATCTTGTAACAGTAATTAAAGCATGAAACAATTATGGAGTTTGACGTCTGTTTCTTGTTTATGGCAAACATTATTTAATTAAACTAACGATGGACAGTTTCAACGCGAATGAAACATCTTAAACATCTTAATAAAAGGACACAGAACTTCAACGAAATTTACAGCTCTTATCACCACAATTCATGCGTTCGTACGGTAATATAATTACTTAGGTAACATTTTGGTTCTTACATATTGGGATATATTTAATATATATAATCTCTGATATACGATTATCCGAATCTCTAGATTTATGATTAAAAATATTTCTATGCATGAGTATGTGTGTGTATATCTCTCTATTTTCTTCAAGGGGGTGGGACATATGTGAGCCGCGAGCCTAATACGTATGTACGCGAAGTCTGGAATTTCATTAATGGGTGATACATATCATATCCCATCGATTCCTGCTAAAAATATAGTAAAATATGTTACAGTCGTTATAGACAGGATATGGTTTTCATCGTACGATCGAGATAATCACAGAACAGAAATATTTAGTGGATGCGGCAATATTTCTGTCTCGCTATAGCATTCGGAAGTAATGCTGAGTTCGCTAAATATTTGTTTCCAGTGCACCATATCTCGTTGCGTATGTCTATCTTATATACAAATATCGACGTTCTCTCCTCGCCTCTGACCAATACCTCCGCAGAGCTTGATCGGCACGCGACAAATTGACAACATAGAAATACAACGGGAGAGATTATCGATACGTTGTTACTGAGGAGTCTAGCATACACGTACATAATAAATCGATGCACTAATTACATTCGCACTTCTCTCTTCCAGCTGACTCGGTACATTCGTTTGACCATCTCTGGTTGACTTAGAAGACGTAACAATAAATATTCAAATTCAACAACAAAAAAAAGGATAAATCTTTATCCGATTATCCATCCATATCTGGCACCGGCTTCTCTTCCGTTTAAAAATCTTATAAAAAACATGTCGATCAAAGATTCAATCGTTCGTGATCGCTCACGCAGCGAGCGACCGCTTCTATAAAAGATCGTGTTTCCCGAAAAGTAATTATTCTGAATCGATCCTGTCCATTCAAAATGTAAGATGATCGCGACACGGCGAGCCTCTCACCGGCGGAAGCGATTATGCACCGAATTCGCAACTCGAAACGCTTTGTCGGTGCAGCCTCGCTTCCGCTCAACCACGAATAATAGCTTCAAAGTCGTGTCACAATCAAATGTGAGAAATCGCTGAAGTTTTTTTTTTGTTCGCGAGTACGCGCAGCAAACAAATACGCGCCGAAGAATAATAAATATTACGCGAATTTTTTCACACGTAGGCGCGTATATTCAGATAATCGCGCTTTGACCTGGTGTCGCATCGGCGATTAAAAGGGGCGAGCAAATGGTCCAAAAAAGTATATACTCTGTTAAATAATTAGCTAACTCCGTCAACGATTCTCGGACGTGACCTTACGCAGATTCGTTTTGTCGAACGCACAGATGCTCCCGAGCAAGGCGCTGCGATCGTCCGACGGTGCTGGTGCGCTCGGTGCGTTACTCGTGGACGATGCAGGTGGAATTGGCGATGGCAATTGTGCGGGGCCCGCATTTTTGTTAACATGCGAGCCGTTATGTAAATCCGTCGAACCTTGAATCGCAACAAATAGCTGGATTGCATCTCGAAATTCTCATCGTTTTGTACGGTACAGAACAGGAAATTATAAAATAATTAAGAAACTATCGCTGGAGATATTTATATTTGTTCTCCATGCATCGGCCCGATAAGATCCATTCGGAATAAAAAAATCAAGAGAATCGAAATATATGGGGAGTCTCATTCTTCGTCCACTAGCCAATGGCATGCCTTTCAGCTACTTATTCCCTTTTTTTCGCATCCACTATTCTTCATCGCACATGGAGCCGATATTTCGATCGTGCAGGGGACAAATCGATCTCAACTCAATTTGCAAGCTCTCTCGACGAATCGAACGTTTTTTCAAGCTATGCCAATTTACGAGTCCCAATTGTCAATGTCTTCGTAAGAGAGAAACAAATCTTTTGTGCACGCATCTCTCTATTCCTTGATCTCGCATGATTTGACATTTCGATGCATAATCGCATAACAAGCAATGGAGAAAAAGTATCGGATAAATATTTCGAAAAAAAAAAACAAATACACCACGCTGTACAAAATGAAATGGAGTTCCATGCACATTCGTTCGCTAACAGTGATAGTGCACGAAATGACCTACGTGAAATGAACGCGCGCAGTACACACCATCAACTTTTGTGTCCAGCTTGTCGAAAGAAATGGCAATCGTGAGAATGTTCAGTCATGTGAGCAAGGGAGTACCTCGGAAATATAGAGACTCACCGTGAGACGGAGGAGTAAGTGTCCCGACACTGGTGGCGGTCGAGGTGCTGGTCGGACTGTCGGATCGCTCGGGACTCTTTCCGTTCATCTGCTTCGTTCCGTTCGTGCCCAGCTGACTGGTGGATCGCTGCTCCTGAGCCAATTTCTGTTCCTTTTTCTGGAACGAGAACGAGGCTCGGTGAGTATAACGCGAACGGCGGCCAAGCAGGGATCCCCTTCGTCGACTCACCAACTTCTGCTTGCGTTTCTTCATCTCTTCCTCCGAGCTCATCATTTCTTGAACCTTCACGAGTCTCTTCTGATGTCGCGCCACCTTCTGCTCGTCCCGCAGCCTCAGTTCAGCCTTGTTCGTCGCCTCGAGCAAAGCCTCCTTCAGGTGGCTGCTCAACTTGAAGTGCGGCTTCTCCACGCTACCGACGGAATTAGCCGTGCGCCTCGTCGACTCGAAGAACGGGTGTTCCAACAGCCGGGCGACCGTCGGCAGGTCCTGCTTCAACGCCTCGGGCGAGAGAATGACGTCCAGGAGGTTCTTCATGCTCGAGTCGCAGTTGGGGAGGTCGGAACACGTGGCTTCCAGTAGCGGCCTTCCGAAGGCCATCTCGTACAGGACGTGACCGAACGAATAGACGTCCACCTGGGTCTAGAAATATCGAAAATGCTCGTCGGACGTTCTAACGTGGAGGACGCGCTGTAACGTTGATCCGCGTCGCTAGCTTCCTTTCAAGAATGACTCTCGACTCACCGTAGCGTGCAGCTTCCGTCTCTGGACGACGTAGGGTCGGTAGAACGCCGGCAATCCCAACAGCCCATTTTCTATGTCCAGCAGCTTAGCGCCGGACGGCGTCAAGAGGACGTTCCCCGTGTGCAAATGCCCGTAAGGCAATCCCTTCTCGTGCAGGAAGCTCAGCGCTTCCAAAATCTGCAATTCGATCGAAGAAATCGACAATTTCATCGTCGTCTCCTACCCTTCGATCGTTTTCCCCGCTCCCTCTGGCTCACCTGATAAGCGTAAGTGGCGATCTCGGACGTGGTCAGAGATTTCGTCTGCTTAGGGTTTCCGTACTTCTTGATGAAGGGTTGCTTGGGCTTCGAGTAGCACAGCACGTCGCGCAGTGTGCCGTCGGCGTAAAAGTGTCGAATCGTCAGCGCGCCGTTCTCCGTCACGTGCTGATGCACTATCGGCTCGACGTAGGTGTGACGAAGCGATCCCAAACTCTTGAAGACACCCTGGACGTCCTTGTCGTGCAGGTGCTTGTCGGGCCCGAATTCGACCCAGGCGAGTAGCAGCTCCTGCTTGGGGTTCTGGCGATTTTTCACGGTGTAGTAGTGCTTCCTCAACCGCCAGCCCATGTCGGGAATCGCTTTGCCGACCTCGAAATTGGCATCGCTGCGGAGCGCCAACGACACCTGCTGCAGGGCGATTTCTGGCCGGGAGATGTTAAGTAACGATTAAATAAGCGCGATCGCGTCGAAACGACCTTTCGAGGTGTTTTTTTTTATAGAATGTTTCGTAAGTAATTACCGTGTAAGGGTGCCGTATAATTGTCAGGGTCTAAAAACTTTTTCATAGGCAGCGACGATGCCAGTATGGGATTCATTAGTACCACGTTTAGATAGTTCTGAAAGCAAATTGTTCATTTATGAGTACGGATAATCGGTAGGCCATTGTTTGATTTAAATGGGAAGATCTGGATCGAAGAATAGCGGTGGAAAGTTTAAGACCGATATATCTTGTGCTGATAAAATATTTTGATTTAGCTATCATAATAGCGTGTCACCGTAGCAAGCTGAAAGAATTCCCCTTCTTTTCCACCCGCGTGACCACCATCGCTTCACCACGCTATCATAATTCGGTATTGACGAATCTTACGTCGAGTGTAAAATTTTATTTGTTTTATTATCATCGTCGATTTAATTTACTTTCTTTTCTTCATATGAGAAATATTCGTACTTGTAATGTGTGCCTGATTTCATTATTTTCGATAAACAATCTGAAATATAAAATTAGATTCCCGAATGGTTTATATTTAAATCTCCTTCTCACAATTTTTCCCTCTCTATCTTTCCGCGGTCCAAAAATATCACTTTAAAAATTCCGTTCTAAAACTTTCGCATCGAACTGTACGTATTTGCTCGAATGGAAGTGCAACTAATGATCAATATCTCTAGACCGGCATCGCGTCCATTCAGAGACATCGTTAAAGCAACGATAGATGAACACGTATATACGCAACGTTTGCCACGATAATACTCATTGACCTCCGTTCGATCAAATAAGTACTCCCCCCCCCACAGACTATTCTTCCACCCGGAGGTCTCCCTGTCGCGTAAACCGTAACGAGCCACAAACCTGCAGAGCTATTTGTCGTTGAGCTATAAAATCTGGCTCCATATTACCGATGATCTTTTTTGGCGGCAACGGTAGATTGAGGGCCGAAATGGACAGAGCGCCATTGAGTTGTACAAAGTCATTGTAGCGTCTGCTGACTCGCCAAGATTTTTCTGGAAGAGGACCTCGCTGCGTCCTAATCACGTATTCCTAAGATCGTACGATCGCACGATAGATTTTAATGAACGATTTGTTCGTGTATAATTCAAGAAGGAGAGGAAATATTTAGCAACGACTATCGACGCGAATATCGCGTGTTTATCTTAAAAAAGCGCATTTTTTTGTCTATAATCAAACGGTATAGATACGTCCGAGAACTCGAAAGTTTCCATACCCCTGAAAAACGCCATGAAAGGAAACCTTTAATGAGCTCAGTATGAGGATAGGGCTATGTTAATGATTATTATTCTAATCTCGGAAGTAACCAGAGATCTGATAAACATCAGTCCCCCGTTACAAAGAACATAACAAAGGAAGGCATTGGATTATTCACCTATGTATAGTCTGGCTGATTAGGGGCATAATCAACAACCTATCATATATCCAAGCCCCATTTAATGTCACAGACAGACGCGGGCGCCTTGTTCGATCACGCCTCCCCTCCTCGTTAATAAATAAATAAAGAAATGCATTTTCTTTGATGGACAAAATGGTGTAGAATAAAATTATGAAATATTCCACATGAAATTGAGACTAAAATATGTGAATGTTAGAATTAAAATACACTTTGAAAATCCTATTTTACAAATGAAATTGTTTCAACCAAGACTCAGATTCGCTGTTATGCAAATAAATGAATTATTTAATTTGGCTATGTGATTATTTTCGATCGTTTATATTAATTTTATAAGTTATCAATAGCTTACAAATTTTATAGACGACAAAAAAATTACTTTGAAAATTCTCTGTAAAGTGTATCCATGCTAATTCGAATAGTAGCTGAGTTTCCAAAAAAAAATGGTTGATTGGTAGAGACGCCTGTTTACCGACTGAAGGACCCGGGTTCGATCCCATATCACCAGCAGGAGATATTTTTATTCGTCAAAACTTTCCAATGCGACTTTTGATAAATCATACGAATATATAATTGCGATAAACGTCATTAATTGCAATGAATATACTGTTAAAAAATAAGGGGAAAAATGTCGAAATAAATATTTCTCCGGTCGGGAAACACTCGCGCGTTAAAAAGAACGTGCGATATGAAAATTATTTAAATAGACGTCCCCCGCATTAGTCTTGTAAACGATAAAAGCTTCGCCTATACATTAATTTTGATAGGTATAGATTTTTCTCATCGGCAAACGTGCGTACCGTGTGACCGTCGATTGTCCTGGCATTTTCAATGGTGCTCGCGAGCTTCTCCGTGTCATCTAGCAGCACTTTATTCGTGTACTTCTTCTCAAATACAGCCATTGATTATTAATCCGATGGAACGCAGAGCCCGTACAGGGCGAGCTGCGAGATTCTGTCGCGTAGATTGCGCGCGGCTCCATATATGCCGCGCCTGATCCTCATTTCAACATTGAATATTGCAAATTCACTTTATCACTGTCCCTTGACCGATTGCTCACGCGACGCAGTATCACATTCGCGCGCTTATGGGCGTACAATTTCGGAGTATCCGCTGACGCGTGTGACAGCTCGAATACCGACGGCCATTTTGCCGTTCTGCTCCTCCACCACCACCACGACTACCTATGTATGTGTGTACCTTCCCAGTTCCGAGAGGCTGACAAAAGTCTCTAGAAAACACTGACGTCGATTCCCCGAGTAATCGCTCCGGAATATTTCCCTTGCGATCGAGAGGAAACGCCGTTTCTCGGGTTGACAAAGTCACTTCCGGGACTTTTCTTTCGCGCGCCGCAGACTCCCACGCGATATGTTTCTCCGAAATTTCACGAGCAGTCGCACTCCGGTCCAGTATAACCAAAATAACTAGATCTCTCGAGGCGAATTCCTCGAATGCGCTGAAATGGAAGCACGCGACCGATTCGATCGTCGTAATTCTCGCTCCCCGCTGATCGCAAAACCCAACGCGCGCTCCGAATTGAAAAATTGTCTTGCACGCGCGCCGATCTACCCCACCCGCGCCGCGATCGCATTCGTATTTTCCCGCGGCCGGAATTCGAGTCGCGCGGGCGCGCGCCGCGGCCGACGACTTCCGACCAACGTTCGGCCGTCCGTCGTCCGTCTCGTGAAATCGTATGGCGTTTCACGCGAGGCGAAGTGCAAGTCGCGCGTGAGTAATCGCCAAGTGTCGAGGCGGCGTGTCGGGGAAGAAAATCGCGCGCGCGGGTGCGCCGCGAGCACGTCGCGCGCCGCGCGAGGCGTCTCCGGTGATAGAAATCCTCCGTCGTCATCGCGTCGCGCCGCTCCGCACGCCCGAGCGACGGCTAAATGCGTCGGGCAACCTGTCGAACGATCGAAGCCGCCGTCCGTTCCGAGTTTCCGTGCGCGTATCGCGCGGCATGCAGCCAGGCGTCTGCCGGGTTACCCGTCGTGCCCGTCGCCCGATGACCTGGGGACGGCTTTTCCGTGCTGCTTTCACCCGAAAATCGACGTGTTTTGACCTTGCCAGTAGCAGTGCTCTCGAGACGGATACGTTGCGCCAACCGCGAAGGTGCCGCGGCGGCTGATTCGTGGCCTGTGGCGTGCGCGCAAGGTCGCGATTTTCGCCCGATTCTGACGACGCCGAGGCTGCCAGCCGCGTTAACTGACCGGATAAATCGCGAGCGCGCGCGTGTTAATTGGCGACGATGGAACGGAGCGACGTGAAACGCGCGGTCGAAGAGCCGGAGGAAAGCGACCAAGTGGTGGTCTGCCAAGTGGACGAGGAGGCGTCGGGTAGGGAGAATCCCGAGGGAAGTAAAGCGCCGACCGAGACGTCGGGGAGGGAGGACCCGGAGGGAAGTAGAGTGCCAACCGACGAGGAGTCCTCGGAGAAGGACAGCGCCGAGGGCGAGGAGGAGAAGGATTACGGCTGTGAACACTACAAGAGAAAATCGAAATTCGTGGTGAGAATCGCGGGTGGTCCGCGGCGACGACGACGATTTTCTCTCCGCGATCGTTTTTCTTTACGGCTCTCTCCCTTCCGCGCGCGCGAAACACTTTTCGCGTCACGCGCGAGACGGTATACGACGATCGTCGTCTTTGATCTACCTCCCGGAGACGCGGTACTCCATAACCTCCGCTCGCTCGCTCTCTCCCTCCCCCTCTCTCTCGCTCTCGTATTCGCATCTCTCTTTATTTTCGTTTGTTTGATCCCGCGACGAACGCCCCTCTCCCACGCGTATAATACCTCGTATGAAGTAGACGCGTACACGTTAGATATCGTAATCGAATGCAAATATCGAACGCGCGGACGACCGAGATGCGTATTCCGTCGCTGTCAACCTGTCGCGCGGGGCGGTTGCGTTCTAGATCGGATGTAAACAAAGCGATCGCGGTGCTTTCCCTCGAAGAAATGTACTGAACTTTTATCGCGACCGACTGCGACAAAAAGGCGAAATAAATCTCGTCGATTTGCACACATCCGGCGTGCCGGACCGCGAATCGTCGACCCCAAAATCCGGCATTATACACTGAGATAAAACATGATATATTCAAAATCTGCGTTTACGGGTGGTGGAATGCAGAATTAGTTGCTTCGACTAATAAATTTGATTACAGCGATTAACGGTTATTTGCAGGAAACGGACGGTAATCCATTCGAATCAATTATTAGTCCAAGTAACTTGATCTGCAATCCCTCACCCGTAACTGCCGATTTAGTTCAATCTACTGCATTTTTTTTCTCAATGTAGTACGAGTCCTGAGCGAAAATCTCGCCCAGGACCGTGTCACGGTCCATCGGCCCTCCGTCGGCAAACAGTTTCTTATCACGAGTAGCGCGGGGTGCACAAATGTATGTTATATACGCACGAGAGCGTCGAGTATAGTGTGTATGTGTGTATGTGAGAGAGAGAGGGAGGAGCCACGTGCGCCATACATGATCGGAAGAATTGTCATTGATCCAACGCTATCCTCTACTCCATCGCGAGAGACGAGCGTCCATCCGCGTGGTTCCTCTCGCGCGGCGAGGAGCGGTAAGGCGGGGGAGAGAAAATGCGCTCGTAGCCTTTCTTGTTTACCGCCGAACGATCGATCTCAAAGTAATCGTCGCGTCGCAATGGGGACGAAATAAAAGAACCGACCTCGAAGATAAACGGGAACGACCGCCTGTATAAACGGGGTTCGCGAACGATTGCGGCATCTCTTCGACACGTTGCGTACGTACGCCAACGGAAAATCAATGCCAGGACGCCGCGTGCGTGGGCTCTTTGCCACATCGTCCGTACCCCGTTGTCCGGTACCGCGCGCGCGATGAAATCGCATCTCCCGGCACGATTAACTTTCCCAGACGGAAGAAGCAACGACGAGATCGATTTCTCCGAGAGCGCCAAGGCCTCGTCGCGATTTTCCAACGACTCGAACAATGCGGAAAGTCGAGCCGTACCGCTACGGAATATCGGTATCCCTCGATCATCGCGTAAGGAGCGAGGAAGGGCTTTTCCGACCAATCTTGGCCCCAGTACGATGTTTTCCTCGCGTGCTGCGTGTGCTTCGAGCGTTTCGTGCAACGCATGCGCGCGAAGGTATTCGGTTGCGAGGGATCAATAAAGAGTCCTCCCGTCGCTCTCGCAACGAAACGATTCGCTTCATTGTCCGCGTGCTGGACGCGTATAGCAGGCCTCACAGTGTGTCCTTATTTACCCTAAAAGTGCCCTATTTTAGCACCGTACTCCAAAAGTACCTTGATATTGTAAAATATCCCTAAAAGCACCCTGCTTTAAATAATTTGAACGAGGATGTAAGGATACTCAGACAGCGTACGAGCTAAAAGAAGTCTGGTCGTCTTCAAGACGTCTTATGCCCCACTTTCAGAAGATTTTTAGACGTGCCTCATCTTAAAAAGACACCTATCAATGGTTAAGTAGTCCAAAAGTGGGTTATAAGACGCCTTAAAAACGTCTTTTAGCTTTGTGTTGTCTGGGATATTCTTACATTCATGGAGTTGAATTATGTTTAACATTCATCAACCGAGTTGATCTCATTCGTACTAATAGCACCTATTAGGCACGATTTGATATTGTTATAAAATGTGTAATGTAGATTTTACATTTACGTATACTTTGCTTTGTTCCTATTTCGAAAAAAAAAATGTATCCCATTTCCCCTAAAATAAAGTTTAGGGATGCTGTGAGGCCTGGTATAGGTAGATATCGCGCAGTCTCTCGGCAAAAATGCTATACACGGAAAAGTCGCTCGCGCTTCTGTTCCGTCGATACGCTCCTCACCTTCCGCGTGTACTTATATCGTACGGAAAATATACGATTCTCGCGCGCTCCACAGCGAAACGCGAAGCCGTCGAAAACCGATTAATAATCCTCGCCAGTGCACTTCATGCGAATGCGCACGTAATCGCGCGGCGTAGTGGAGACCCAAGCGAGCGGTACTTACGTATCGCTCTTTCGTAACCGTCATCGTTGAAAGGCTACCCCGTTTTGCGGGACCGACTTTCTTCATTGCGCGCAAGGTCGACCAGACCCGCGCGCGTCGCTCTGTCGTGCAGAGATCTCTCTTCCCCGAGAGTGCTTCCTGATAATGTACCGCGATAACGGGTCGTCTCTGCACAGAGAAAAAAGTAATTTTCAGTAGATCCAACTAATTCTTTTTCTCCGTGTACAGCGAGAAATCTTCCTTTTCGATCTTCCAAAGAATGCGGAGACGAGCTCGGCTCTGAGTCCACGTGTACTATTATATAGAGTCTGCTTCCGGTTTTCGCGGAACCCGAGAAAAAGCTGACCGCGAGCGTCGGCCCGATACATATCATAGCGAGGTCCCCCGTCAATCGGCTTCTCGAATTACGATGCAGGCACGAATTATGCAAGGCGCGTGGAATATAAATGAATAGAAGAAACGAAGGAGTTTCTTACGCCTGTAATCGTCGGCGCTTTTGCCGCTCGACAAATTTGCCTGATTAAATACGTCTTTCATTTTCTTACGTCCCCTCCGTCGCGGCGATACTGCACTTTTTCTACACTTACAGGGTAACGTGCCATGCGAACAGATTATCGCGTACCATTGACACCAATCTCGCGTATCGCGTATCGAGCAACCGATGCGAACTAGGGCAATGTTATCGGGAGACGTTTAAAGCCCACGAAGCACACGTATCGTGTATGAAATTCCCATAAAGTTCGAAAGTCGCCCGCGTACCAAACGCGAGAATTCGTTCAACCGCCTGTACTTCTCGGGGCTTCTTATTTATGACGATGATCTTACAGACACCGTGTTGCAACAAGGTGTACACGTGCCGATTCTGCCACGATGAGCAGGAGACTCATACGGTGAACAGGAAAGAGGTGACGGAGCTGATCTGTGTGCTCTGCAACACTCGCCAGCCCGTCCAGGCGACTTGCCAAAATTGTCACTGTCGCTTCGGCAAGTACACGTGTCTCGAGTGTAATCTCTTCGACGACGAGGATAAGAATCAGTATCACTGCGACGGCTGCAGAATCTGCAGGGTCGGCGGGCGGGACAGGTTCTTCCATTGCGCCACTTGCAACATGTGCCTTCCCCTTCAGCTGCAAAATGGTCACAAGGTATAACAATGTAGACGTTAGGGATCTGGTGGTGCATTCTCTTGCTTTTCTCACGATGAATGGTAATTACGAGTCGTAAGCTGTGCTCTAGAATGAACAGGAATATGGGCGAGGAACGTTACAATTGTATAAAACATTTTAAACCTTTACTCGTTGGGTCACGCCCACTCACAAACGTTTTCGGCTACACCGTTAAAAATGTTTTGAAATTTAAAACACAAAATTATGTGAATTTTAAGAACTACAATATTGCAACCGAGAATCATATGGGATTGCTTGAAAATTAATATCTGTGTTGTATAAGTCAAAGAAATATTTGAATTTTGAGTTGAAGTATATTGATTTTCAAATGCTGAAGTATATGAATTTTAAAAACTATCGATCTCAGGGGATGCATCGATGAAAGATAACCAGCCACGCCAGTGATTGACTTATAATTCCGCGTCTCGCATTTCCGCACAAATCTCTATCTTCCGTCGCTTTGTGCCAGTGCGTAGAGAACGTTTCGCACGCGAACTGCCCGGTATGCCTGGAGGACATCCACACGAGCCGCATACCGTGCCACATACCGGACTGCGGTCACTTGTTGCATCGAATCTGTTTCGAGGAGCTCCTGCGGTCGGGACACTACGCCTGCCCCACGTGTCAAGTATCCTTGCTCGACATGAGCGAACTGTGGAAATTTCTGGATAACGAGGTTTCCATGACCCCCATGCCACCGCAGTACAGCGCTTACAAAGCCGACATTCTCTGCAAAGACTGCCACAAGGTGGGGGCATAACGACGCGTCGCTCGAACGCGTAGCGAAAGCTACTAACCGCTATGTATTTCAATTCGCGCGTAACACGCCTAACGAGCGTATCGGATATACACGAAGCTTTTTAATTGGCCACCGAACTCGTCTCGGGCTTTATTCTCGTCTCGGAAGTAAAGGCGAATTTGCTACGCGTATACGTATATCGGAATCACGCTCTCTTCCCCGATTCAGGAATCGACCGTCAAGTATCACGTGGTGGGGTTGAAGTGCCTCAGTTGCGGCAGTTACAACACGTGCAGGATCAACGGACCACCTTGCCCCGGTAAGTTCCTTGCCGCGTACGCAAGGCCACAGACTCCCCCCGATCCCTCCTAGAAGCATTAAGATCAAAGAGCCCGGTACGCGCGCTTTAATTGTTTCAACGAGCGGCGTCGAAAGTCCGGTCGGATTGAGCGTCACAGCTACCGAGAAGTTTCTGCGCTAAACTAACAGATTTATGGGGGGGCCAAAGTCGAAACGTACCCGCGCGGACTCCGATCTAAAACACGACGACGAATCCAATTGTCGGCAATCTCGTGACTTTTCAGATCCAGAACCTCTCGCAGTTGCGGCGGCAGCGAATAGCAGCTCCGAAGACGAAGAACAGTCGCGAGATAATCGTAGTTAGTAGCGATAATCCGGCTTCCTGCGTCCCGAGAGTTCGGAAATCGGTGAGGGACCGATGCAAATTGGCACGTAGCGCGAAACGGCGGACGAGTATGCGCGACACTGGCCCGTTTTCTCTCTTTACTCCTTTCGAGTTAAAAAAAATCGCTAGTCCATCCGCAGCTACCCGTGGAGAAAGTAACGTCGCTGCCCGCATTACTCGTGCCTTCGACGAACGTCTCGGAAGGGTGAGCGAGCTTACGTCGCCGCACGTCGTGCTTACCTCTCGGACAGCCGAGAAAGACATCACAGATTTCCCCGTCGCGCGGGAAGTCCGTACCTATACCCTAGTAATAGAAAGTAGAGAAAAACGTGTGTGTACGTAGATTTCGACGTGCGCGATACTCGCGTATCCCATCCGTTAAAAGGATCGTCAAACGATTCCAGCTGTAAGCGGATGGGCGATACGCGGTTTTACGTATTTGTAGAGTGAGCCAAGAGAATTGCGTGAAAGAACAGAGGGTTTTAAACGACCGTGGTGCTCCTCGCGAGAGACACCTCGAAGGGGTGAGCGTCGGGAAGCAAGTCTTGCTTCGATCGATCGTTAAAATTAGAAGTGTACCCAGTTTGTTCAACTAGAAAGGCCCCTCGAAGACATCCCAATGTGTGGTGTCTCGGAAAGCCAACGGAGCGTGTTTGCATGTACATATCGCACCACACTGGCAACTCGTTTAGACTTTTTTTTCGCATTCCAGCAATTGCATTCCAGTACACGCATTTTAATGCGTATTCGTTGCTAAGATAAAACGATGGACGAAACAGTATTTCTCGCATGATTCGCGTAGCGTCTACACGAGCGGGAAGTCCCATTTTGCGCGATTGCTTCGTCGCTGCGGCGATGTAAGCTATCCGTCGGAAAGAGGGAATTTCTATTCGTACGAGCAATCCATGCGCGTTGACGATAATTAGGAAATAGCGTAGAGGCGTCGCACTCGGCGACGGAATCCCATTGTACGCCCAAAACAAGTTACGTGGCGGGACAACCGTTGTTTCACCGGCATTCCTCGCGATGAAGACTCTCGCTTCTCCGCGACGCCGCGGTGCTACGCGCGAAGGTAAATACATAATACGACGTCTTTTATTCGACAACAAAAGAGGCGGGGAAGGAGACGCGAGCGAAGCGAGGATTAAGACACGGCGATTTGGCAGCTTTAGTTACCTCTTTTTTTTAAACCGTCCTCCACGTCGTTAGTTAGTCCCCTATTTCTACATTCCATAAAGAACGGATCCGTTCGAAGGATGGGCTAGAGAAGCGCTTCGTTCTTCTCTTCTCCCTGAAGAGATGACAACCGCGCCAGCCGATTATTTGGACACAATTCTTCTTGCGCTTTTCGTTCGACCGCTTTCCGCGCGCCCCGAGAGCGATATCTTCGATTTTCGATCGATAATATTGGCGAAGAAAATCGGGGAAATCGAACTCGAAGCGCTCTGAAAGCAATCGGGCTGACAAGCTGTCATCCAGGCTAGGTCCAAGGGCCTTTAACCCACCGCACCAACCTTCGTTCAAGATATTCGCCACAGTCATTCCTTTAGTTGAGAAAGAAGAATGCTCATGAACGCGAAGGAGGCATGATTATATAAATATATGTATTATATGTGCGTGTACGTGTAATATTGTTAGGAACAAATGAATTAAAACTGAGAATTCTGAGATTAAACAATACCGTATAACCGAAACCGCTTTTAAGTCTAGGCGAATTATGATCTCCCGTGATTCTTCCTTTCGTGTTGTTCGTACGGGTCGCTCTCGAAAGAGAATATTCGTACCAACATTAACTCCTGTTTCAATTTTTACCAGCTTCTCTTTCCTACCTTTCAACGTCCTATAGTTGACACGATAGCTTCACGCTGCGATGCATCACTTCACAGATGTTCATGTGATTCTTACCACTTTATTACTGTTGTAAATTAAATACCAATTACAAAGGCTCTTTGTACATAACGGCCGCAATAATGTTTTATATTATAATATAATATTCTATCAAATAAACCGGCTATAGTTTCTTTTATCTTTCTTCGTTTTCCGTACAAAAAAAAACATACAACGTACGCATACGTACGGCGGGGATTTCCATCGTCGCGTGCGGATCGCGTTCCGAAGATCGACTGCGGGAACCCGGAGAGATGCGATCTCGCGGACTACTCGCTCCAATTGGCAAATAATAATCGAGACTCTCTCTCTCCTTATCGTCTTGCGAAATACGATCGCACGGAGAACGGTACTCGAACGAGTTGTCCGCAGGATCGAGGATCGGGTTGCGCGAATACCGCCGCGCACGGTGGTTTTCAATACCAGCGGATCGGAATAAACGCTTTACTGACCGACTGCGGAGAATCGTCACCGCGAGGCGATCGGACGGATATTAGCGGCGTTGCGGTAACGATCTAAAACGGAAAGAAGCAATACCGCGAGTGCCGATTTTGTCACTACGACGCTGCGAATTTCCGTCTGATCGCGGTTGACGATTCGACGCGAGAAACGTACGCGTTTTGGGTCCACTTTCTCCCCTCTTTTCAATCGCACCCCTTTCCGATTCCGGAATCTTTTCGCGCTTTACAGAATTTGTATAAAATTAAACTCACTCTATTCTTCTTTTTCTCCTCCGCACACTTCCACCCGTTCACCCTCCATCTTGACTAGAGGCGCGCGCGGAATCCTATAGGTCCTCGGATCGTCGAGCGAATAGATACTTCTTATTACAAGGTACAAGTGCTAACTACGATCGAACCGATCCGACGCAGTTGCGCGCCTCCGGCTTCCGACGGAGGCTCTCTACGACTTAGAAATTCAGCGAACGCGGACGCAAAGCCAAGAAACCGTTGGCACTGAGAAAACGCCGAGCGGCTCTCGTCATCTCCAACTGGTCCTGGGTTCTGCCACAGGCGACCGTCGTCCATTGCGCCTCCAGCTGCAACTGCGACACGGGTAAACATTCGATTAATAAGCTCGATCGCTGAATCTCGCGATGGGCGGCGGGGTGAACAGCGAAAGGGAGAGAAAGAGAGCCGAAGTCGGAACTCACCTTTGCGCGTTTTGGCGGCCTGAGAAGCAGAGGGCTGATGCTACCGGGGTTGTCGATCCCCTCGAATAAGATCGCCCTCTTGGCGCTAGTTCTCCGCTGAAGGGACGTTAAGTCGTGGGAAGTCTGGAAAGGATAGACACACTAGCTACAGCCGGCAGTTTAAGAAATATACTTAGAAAATGCCTACAGAGTTTTTCAAACTTAGTTTTCGAAATAGAGGGGGGGTAGGGGTGATCCAACCAGAAAATTCCCAGGGAAAAAAGTGGCCGCGTTATTAGAAGGGATCGTATCGACTGGCCCTTCCTGTTTTTCGACTTCTTTCCGGTACGTCGCCTCGTGCGCGATCGAATAAAGCTTTCACTACGCTCTCGGGGGCTGAACGTGTGTCTGTATGTGTGTGTGTGTGTGCGTGCTGTGCGCGCGTCTGACTAGGCCTCTATATTTGGTTCGTGCGCGAGTGGTATGCGTCGCCGCTTCGTGTACGATATCAATATTATAATCGTCGCTCGATCTTTGGGTTGCTCATTTTAAGGGGCTTCGAGGATGGGACTTGGAAGGTACTTTGGTACGCTAGGCCAGGCCTGTCGAAGGGGGGAGGGCGCGTCGGGAGTGGTTAGTACAGACATGCGGCAACCCAACGTGTCAAATTGCAACGAATCAAAAAAATATATACGAAAACAACTTAAAACAAAAAAAAAAGAACTGAATTAACACTCCACGCTCCTGCAACGGAGTTTGTATACGAAAAAAAAAAACAAGTATAGGAGGTTAAGTCCTATGCACTATACGTGTTACGAAAAAAAAGAGAACAAAAAACGTGGTTTTTTCCAAATTTCCTAATAACACAGAAATATCCCATGGATGTTTTGCGAGTAATCTGGCTATTCCGATATGTACAGTACGTCCGAGCCTAATGCTGACGATTTCTTTTCTCCACTTTATTAACACAAAATCATGCCCGGTTTCAGAACGAACCCGTTTTATGGGAATGTTCGTAGAATATCCATGGATTATCCGCGCTATTAGACTTCTCACGTCACTTTTCCTCGAGATAATTTCGTGCGTTACGCGCAGCCCTAATTAAACAAATATAACAATCGAATAATCATCTCAACGTTTCTTATGCATGATCAATCGCGATACTCTCTAGTTTCAGGAGAGAAATAAAAGTTGTACCTATATATGACGATTTCGTCTTTTGTACGATAAATATTTTCAAAAAAGACGACACTGCGTAGCACGACTGTGCGGACGAAAAAGAAAGAAAAATAATAAATTAAGTACGTATAAATCACGGTGTCTTGGACCCGGCTGCGTTTAAAAACGAAAAAGAAAAACATTAAGAATTAAATAAGATAAAGACGTATCTTTCTCTACATTGTTACGATTAATAAATTAATTTCTCGCGTATCCGCGTATCTACAAATAATTAACAAGGAGAAGGAAGGCTTACGGGGGTAAGTTAGAATAAGTTAATATAAATAATAGTTGCGGATAATCAATACGACGACGTTGACATCGCGAGTTAATCAAGAGATACTCGAATAAATTAATAAAAATTATAATAATAAAAAAGGCAAAAGCTCCGAGGGACGGAAGTGCGACAGTCTCTCCACTTCCTCCCTTGTGTATTCACTCTTGCTCCCGCGGACATTGTTAATGTACGCGGATACTGATTAACGATAATAATCCGCGCGGAGAGGGTCTCTTGTAAGAGGAGTAGGGGGCGTGGTACAAGTAATATGGTTAAAATAAATAATAGGTAATAGAAGAGAGAGCAACGAATAGTCAACGCGAGTAAAGAGAAAAAAAAAAAAAGATTAAAGGCCGGCTAGCGTGTCTAAAGGCGATGATGGGTGCGGGAATAATACCAGGAGAGGGCAGGTTGATGGTGGCTTTGGGTTTGGCTTTGACTTTGGGCTTGTTGGTGTTCTACCTTCACGGGACTCGGTCCGGCGGTTAAAAAACTGTCGTCCAGAGCCATCGACGCCGGCGAAAATAGCACCGAAGTGTCCAGACTCTTACTCTGTAAGAAAAATATATAAAATAATACAAACGAACGTGAGCAGCGATCGTGTACAAAGGGTCGCGCGTCCACGAACTCGCGATAACTGTCGATGTTCGATTTTTGAAAAGGAAAACTAACCGGTGTCTCGACGGCAAAGCTCATATCGGAGGAATCCTGCGAGTTTGCCCAGGCCTGACACAGAGCCTTGCGAGCCCTCTTGCCACCCGGGGCACTGTTCTCCTTCCCCCGTCGTCTTCCCGTGCCGTAACCCGAGTCTTGAAGAATACTGGTACCCGCCATACTCTCTCTGTCGGTCTCCTGCTTGATAATTTCCGCGAGAGCATCGAGACGACTGGGAGTGGCCGGCAGCTGCGTCGTCGCGCCGCTCCGTCGTTCCAGCTCGGCGAGGGCGTTTTTGAAGGGCGTCGGCGTCCTCGGCGTATTACCGTCTGCAAGAGATCGAAGGGACATTGAAGAGGAATAAACGACGCGCGATCATCGGGCATTCCTCGGGGGCGACTTACCGGCTTGGTTCCTTCGCAACCCCGTTGGCTGCGGAGTGGTGAGAGGGCCTGGGCTGCCCATGGGCGTGCTCGCTCTGGGCCAAGAGGTTTCGGGACTCAGGCTGTTCAGGAACTGCGAGGGACTGAAGGGTAGTTGCTTGATAGGCGTCGACGGCGCGGTGGTCCCCGTCGGTTGGTGATGGTGACCCATCAAATAATCCGACTGATTCCCGCTGTCGGGCGTTTCCGTCCTCTGCGCGATCTGGACGTTCCGTCGTCGGCGCAGAATCGGAGGGGGACTAGTTTTCTCCTTATCCGCCTGATTCGCAGCCTCCTCGAGGTCGGGCATCGGCAGGAGTCGAATGTCGGAGGTCCGCGGACCGTCCGTCACGTCGCTGGCGATATCGAGGTTGAAGTACCTGAAGGACAATTCGAGTGACGAGATCAATTCAATTTCAAATTCGCGCAACCAAAGTATGAACTACGTTCATCTCGCACTCGGTACTCACTTGGAAAAGGGTGACACCTCGGACTTGATCCTGATCGACTGCCCAACCCTCGGCGGCGAGTCCAGCTGATTCTCGCCTCGTGTTCGGTCGTTCAGCTGGAGCAGATTTTGGTACTGGCCGCCGTCCTGTTGGTGCTGCTGGTGTTCCCAAGCCCTGCTCCAGTCCAATTGATCGAGATCGAGTCCCTGCGAGGCGTTCATCGCCGTCACGGTGGAACTGCTGTCCCGACTCGTCAACACCGAATTCGCCGGCATGTCGTGACTCGAGTTCTCGTCCTGAACGACTATGGGTTCCTTCTTGGGGACAACGGAGGGCTCCGCCACTGCTTTTCTTCTACCCCTCCCTGGAGAGATAGAAATTATATCGAATCGCATCGTCTTCCAGCTTCACAATCACCTCGCGTGGTCGCCCTCGCTCACCCCTGATCGACCTCCCTCCCACTCACCTCTCGTCCCCGTACTTCTACCCTCTTCCGCCTCGTACTTCCGCCTCATCGTGCTGTTCCAATGATTTTTGATAGCATTGTCAGTCCGACCCGGCAAAAGCTTCGCGATCTTCGCCCACTGGTTCCCGACCCTGCGGTGAGCCTCGACGATGATCCTGTCCTCCGCCTCGGTCCACGCCGTCTTTTTGATCCCCGGATTGAGGTGGTTGTGCCACCTCTCGCGACATTGCTTGCCAATTCGACCCTTCAGATGGCGAGCGATGAGGGTCCACTTCTTCGGCCCGTACCGCTCCACAAGCTCGACGACCTTCTCGTCCTCCTGCGCATCGAGCGAATCATCGGTGAGATCTTTGCGCGAGACGCGGTCAATGACGGAAATAAATTCAGCCCGGGGAGCAATTGATGCCCAATTCGGAGACGACGAAGGAAAACCGATCGGAATCTCCGCCCGGTCGATCCGTGACCACGCTCGACATTTTCCGCGCTCATTATCATCCGGTGCGAAACGCCGCTCGAGATTTCGCGGAATCCCCGAGACGCTCACGACCCTGAAAGGAGACTTCAAGGCAGCAGACGCGCGCGCGCGCGAATGCAGTCTGGACGCTGGCGGGTTGCATGTATGGAAGCGAGCGTTGCGCGTCGACCGTGCAGGGAGGAAAAGAGAGGGAACGCGGAGAGCTTGCCCTTGGCTGTTGCCGAGTGCATTGGCACTGTGCACAACAGCATCACCTCCGCGCGACTTTCTTATTGCATACCCCACTGGGGCGTGCGAGCGTGTGTGAGTGGTATCGGCGGGAGCGTCGATGTGTTGCGCCTGGCGCTGCAGAGTTTGCAGCGCGTCGCAGCAGCCGCGAGGTGGGTCCTGCCGCGGCATTGAAAGCGAGAGAATCTTCTCGAGCGGAGGTCTTCATCGCGCCCCTTCCTTCATCGAAGCGATGTTTTGCACGCGGTGGAAAAAAAAGGGATCGACGAGTCGTCGACGGGGAAGATATTTGAATGGTTCGAGTTATGCATTCTCGGGCGAACTCATCGGGGAAGGCGGATTTGTATTAATCGAAAAATATACCGTGACTCGACTTTGCTAAATTGCTTGACGGCTCGATGAGAAATCAAGGACTGTTAATCTATTGCGTCTCATCAAAATGCGTCGCGCGTGAGAAACTTCCTGTGTTAGCGCGAGTCTCTACAGTAATAATACGTATGTTAACGTTCTACATATCAAATAGCTCCACGATGAAACATTTTTTTCATCGACGAAACATGGAACGAATCTTTTAGAACATCATGAACAACATTATTTTACTTTGTAGCGCAGCGTGTCTTCTCTCTTACATCTCACGAGGTAGCGAAAGGAGGGGGTCGTGTATAGAAGGCCTCGACGAGCACGAGCGCGCGCGTGCACCGGCGCCAATGCTCAGTGGAATGTTGCGTGGGAAAGCATAGCCATAACAGAATAAATGTAATGCCCCGTTCCTTCTCGCCAGTGCTATAGAAATCTTACGCGTATAAGGCCCTAATTATAAGCTCTCCGCGTTACCCTCGTATCACAATTTTTCGCGCATCAAATACACACAATTCGTCGAATTTCGGAAAAAGGACGACGAGGTAAAGGAGCCACGAGAAAAATCTAAAACTCGTTTAACAGTTTCCTGACTTTTCCAAGTCGTCCGAATGCATATGGGCATCTCGAGGGAATAATATTATCTCAAACTTCGGTTCTCCTCGCCCCATTGCTCCAACGAAATAACGGGTTTCTAGTTAGGCGCGGTTCGGAGATAATCCATGCGCTATCCGAGCAGTCCGCCCCTCTTCCTCCCTCGAACCCCTTGCCGGAAAATCTCACAAACGAAACCCGTTCCGGCGGGTCTTTAAAGACGACCTAAAGGCGGCTCCACATTCGGACCCGGCCCGATACGAGCGGGCCCCCGAAACGAGGAAGAGAGAGGGCCGAGTTAAAGTCCTCTCTCCCGCTGAATTATCTTTCCGCCTTCGGATCACCGTTGCCCGCGACGGAAGTAGGCCGGCGCCCTGCCCGCCGGCCCTGACCGATCGACGCTCTCCATCCCCCCTTCACTCACCTCCTTCGTCCACGGGCCCTTGACCAGTTCCGGATTCACCACCTTCGCCCATCTCTGCTGACACTGAACGTCGCTTCTGTCGGGAAAGTGGGCCGCTACAGAATCCCATCTCGGTCCGGAGCCGAACGATTCGGCTGAGCTGACCAGTTGCTTCAGTAGCGCGTCCTGCGAAGGAAGCCTTTGTTGATCACGCGAACAGTATCGACCGAATGGACATTTTATCGAATTTCCTTCCCTTCGAACACGATACACGCTCTCATTTGTCCCCTTATTTGTTAACGAGAAGAGATAGCTTTCGACGCGATATCGTAATTATTCTTCCAACGCGGAGGGACGCGCGTTTAATGCGCGACGCATCAAACTGCAACGCCACGAAGGGATGCCCCGCTATAGCGAGGGGAAATTTATGGTGCGCGCCATTCTTTTACGAGACACGTGTGATCGACCCTCTTGCGCTTTCCCATGGGAAACCATACCCCGCTTGCCCCCGAGTACCTAGACGCGTCGTGTCTGCGGGGCCATTGAGGTGCATCTGTCCCTCTGATGTAAGCGAAACGCGGGTTACCTATACGCGATGCGTATGTAGGTAACCCCTTGATGTATGGACGCCTTTGCCTTTCTTGAAAAATAAAAATGGGGAACACGTGCGGGCGTTCTTCGCGGGGATAATAGCACTGGTTCTCTCGACGAGGATGAGTGAAAGACAATGTGGGAATAAAAAGAACTGCGTCGAATATTCGACGAAAAAAATGGATGGTTGCATTCCGGTGAATTTTTTCCCGATTTAAATCGTCGCGGCTCCCAGTCGCGCCATACAAAATTAGTGAAAATTGAAGTTTCTCGTTCTCACCTCCTCCTTCGTCCAACGACCCTTATTTATATGCTTCCCTTGACTCGAATGCGCCGCGGTATTCTGGTTCTGCGCCGCATACGGATTGCACTCGCTTTCAGACTCGTCACCGCTGCTGGAATCGTATCCGGAGCGTGACCTAAAATCAAAAATAGAAAATTCACTGTATC
Source organism: Xiphydria camelus (assembly GCA_963678675.1). Taxonomy (NCBI): domain Eukaryota; kingdom Metazoa; phylum Arthropoda; class Insecta; order Hymenoptera; family Xiphydriidae; genus Xiphydria; species Xiphydria camelus. Next base: position 34,793,658 of record OY783192.1, on the reverse strand, counting down.
AGGAGGTACAAATTGAGAGCAAATAATCTTGTCGTTCGTCAAATATTCCCTAAATTCCAGGCGCACTGAGTGCACAGCTAATTCGACTAATTATATTTATCGGAGAAACCGAACGGTTGATCAATCGATTATTATATCGTCACCTTAATACTACAACTAGGTAACTCGAATTTTCGGTATTCAAATTGTGCACTTATTGCATTCATATATTAGTCGCTTTAGTGATTGTATCTACCTATATCATACTATTAGATTTCTAACCTTAAATATGCGACAGACCTTATCTCGTTGTAACACCGAAAAGAGCGTACAAAGTTGGATATAAAGCTGGATACAAAGTTGGGTACAAAGTAGATGACTGAAAATATCGAAAATTTGAGTTACATAGTTGTAGTCTTAAGAGGGGGCGATATGTATTTAAATAATTCTCCAAAAATCACATCCTTTGACGAGAGAAAAAAAACCCTCGTATACCCCGTTGGCCTGATTAACTCCAAGCGTTGAAAAGCAAAAAGCTTTCCTACACAGCCACCCCGGATATCCGGTGCGAGGGAACACCCCCACCCCCCAAGAAACCCGACACTCGCGTATGGTGTCAAGCACCATGTCGACTAATAATGTTCTACCGAATCTCGCGGCAAAGAGTCTAAGTATTTATCGAATGCGTGTACAAATCGACTCCAGATAAGTATAACTATGTAGCGATCGAGCACGTGGCACCCAAAGAGCGCCGCGTTCAGTCAAAACAAACGTTTCGTGTCGCCACCTCCTCGGCGCGCGGTGACGGCCGATGACTTCACCCCCGCATTGAAATTCGAACCTCGGGCGCGAAGGAGTCGCCAGGGCTCGCGCGTGCGATATAACAGCGGAGTTTAACTGAGTCGGGAGCGGAAGCGCGTGAAACTTCGTAATCTGCCATCGCGAGGCGTCGCGCAAGAGGAAAGGGGCGGAAGGAAGCGAAGGAGGTCATCGAGCGAAGATTCGAAGGAAGGGTTTGACACTTTCTTCCTGGCGCGACGCGACAGGATATCACGGGTGGGTGGACATCCTTCCTGCGCTCCTTTGTCAAACCGGGATCGTCTTATAGTCTCCCATCGCGACCTCAACCGCCTCTGGCCCGTCCCTCGACCACCGCGAAAGCTCGGAATGACCACATCCTGTCGCCCCGTTATCGTTGCGAGGAAGGAGACGGCTCGCGCGCGAGTATTTTGCCTCGAGTTTAATTAATTTCCTGTCGGGGGGAGGGGGAGGCGTCTGCTCTCTTCCTCCCCGCTATTCCTCTACCCGCGCGCACCCCCCTCCTCATCTACTCTTCGGAGATTCGAATCGCCGCCGCGGCGACCGCGCACTTCCTCGCGCCGTTGGAACGGGGGCTTACGGTAAATCGCATCCTGTGTCCCACATCCTCGAGAGGTGGCGCAGTCACGCGTGCCCGGCACACGCACGTGGGATCGCGCGAAGATAAACGGACGAAGTCATTTCGTGTTCGGGTTTTTTAGCGCGAGAATGTCTGGTTTTACATCGGATAAAATTGCGATTAATTTTTCTTTTCTTTTTAGACGACGCGATTCCGAACCGACGCGATGTTTGATCAAAATGGATGCTTTCCGAAACATCGTCGTATACGTTCTCGTGGGTAACGTGTCGATATACCTAAAATTGCCGGAGACGATTTGACTTTGACCGCGAATCCTTTGATACATTTGAAAGCTCGGGCGCCTGGCGCCGTGCAACTGTACGGGCGCGAACGCGGCAAAAGCTCGCGGAGCGCGTCGACAGGCGCCACCGGTTGGAACCGCTCCACCTGCGCTCTCGTGGAATAATGTAACCGCAATTAATTCCGTGAATAAATTTGCTTAATTCGTACAGTGTCAGCCTGCCCTTCCTGCTTTCTCGTGTGGAAAATTGGGACAAAATTCTAGAATAAGGACGAACGAGGACGATTCCCCTTTCCCACGGCAAGATTAAACCCACCCGTGCCGGATTATCGGATTCGAAGGACGCGTCTGTCGATGAGAGGGGGGTCGAGAGGAGTTACCCGAATTCTCCTCGGAAACGGGAAATAATCCCGCGACGAGGGGCGATGAGCGATAGCCGAATGGCTTTCCGTGAAGAGCGGATTGATGCGCGCGGTGTCATGGGAACCGGTCGGATCCCGCGATTCCCCGCTTGCATTCCGCGCGGAATGCAAGTGTGATAGCAACGCGACGCTCGGCCTGATAATATTTACACCCGCCGAGGTGTCCCTGTGACACATTTAACGTCACTCGACCACACACGCGTGTCCGATGAATGAAATTGACTCATCACCCGCCTCCTCTCTTTGTTACGTGACTTCTTTTCGTTCCATTTCGGGCGTCGGATGTACACAGAGCTTTTTTACCCTATACTACTCAACCTTCTCTTTTACTTCGTATTCAGGAATTAATCGTCTCTTTTCCCTCTTCAAACGTAATTTAACTCACGCCCGGAGGATTTAAATTGAAAGAGAATTTTTGGTAAACCACATAACGTACCGCGAATTATCTGGATTATCCTCTGCACACCTCCTCGCACAGTAATTTGCATTTATCGGCGTGGCACCGCGTGCGGGCCGCAATGGAATGCCGATAAGCGCGAGTATCGCTGTTGTGAATGAAAGCCGAGTATCTCGGAGAGCGTTCCCACGTGTGCGATTTGTAATGAAGCTTTTTACGGAATCTCAGAATAAACCGCGTTCCGCGTAAAGCACAATCATCGTGGGACGATCCACGGAGAGAAAAATCGACGATTAAACTCGTTCGAAGAAAAGATACGATTCCTCGTCGCGTTTCTTCCAGTTCTTTATATCAACGTCTCTTCGTTCCACGACGCTTCGTCCCATATTCGGAGATCGCGAAATTTCGCTTCCGGGTGACACGCCCCCCTTGTCACCACTAAAAGTCGTGTCGAATGCCTCCGGAGGATGATTAACATTCTCTCCTCATCCCTTCGCTCTTTCTCACCCCCCCCCCCCCCCCCCCCGCTCGACGTTATCCCCACTTCGATCCATATTCGGGGATCCCCGCGCGCTGCAATGCCATTTCTTCTCCGCGCAAAACGTTGCTCTTTCGTGCAGCGAGACGACGCGCAAGCGGACGCATCGACATGCGGCGGTGCGCGCGTTTCGGGCGAACGCGAAGGCGCGTCGGTTCGCCGCCTTTGTCCGCCCTTTACAGGCGACGGCTTCCTCGTTTTCGTGGACCTCTCGCGCGCACGTGGAAGGAGCGCTGCGTTCGATCGTCGATCAATGCGCGCTCTCGCTTGTTCGCACGAGGTTCAAGGTTTTCTTATCGCTCCTCTCCCCGCTCCGCGTGGCGAGTGCGGAGCACGCGGAGAATGCATCGGGCACGAGCGAATAGAAGGTTTCACCTTGGTTACCCCCGTATCGGGCGGGAAAATCTCTCTGCGCCGTATAAAAACGCTGCGCTGGAATCCATAACAAACTCCGCGTGCGGTATATCGCGTTGTCGTTGTTTTATTTGGGTGTCGCGTTCGCGCGCGATCGGTAAAGGGTAAAGGAGGCGATGAGAGGAGAAGGGGAATTATTTAAAAGCCCCGGGAGGCGCGGAAGCGAGTCCGTCTTCAGCCGCAGAACTGTACGCATGGGTCGCAGGTAGCCAGAGGGTTTCTGATTTTCCCGCACGAAGAAAAACAGATGTGAAATGAAGGGCACTAACGAGAGAGAGAGTGCTCAGATTTTGGCACTACGTGATCGTGATTCTGGCACTCTTCTTCTACATCACGTAGTTTGTTAACTGATTAATAATTGCCTCTTCCGCCACTTCCTACGTATAGCTTACTACCTGGCGTTTCGATTTCACATTTTTTGAGAGCAAAAATAAAATTACAGACAACAGTTATAGCGCTTTTCGTCGGCTGGGATACCTGTGACCCATGTGTGTACCGTTCTAAAGTTAACCGCAGGAAGATATCTCCGCTTATAGCCGTATCTAAATGTGCGTTTATCGAGGACGAATTAACTCTTTTCCAGATGTGCATTCGTGTCATTTTGATGGTTCTTCAAAAAAAGTGATATTGCCCGAAAAGAATGACTGAAGCTATCGTTGGAAGGTCTTTAAGGTCGCGTGACAAAATAACTAACAATTAGAAAACAGCAGCTGATAATTAGATGAAATCGTACCGCTGCAATTTTTCAGCTGACCGTCAGCTATTATTCGCCGATTGTGTCGGTAATTTTGGCTCATTCAGATTTGGAGAATAACCTCGAGCCATCGATGCGATCCCCTCGGCGATCGACGCGCGAATGAGGCTCCGCCACACGCGCCTCTCTACATCAGGATCTCGCCTCGCCTCGTTCCCCACTGTTCGTATATTTCCCTTTCGCCAGGTGTCATAGCGAGATGATTATCGATTTTCCTCTCCCGCGCACAGAAAGAGAGAATTGCACACGCGCACGTACACCCTACCTGGACACAGATGCGCCGCCCTTTTCCTCCCCGGTACTGATATTAACGACCGTATCTCCCGGCTGGGAATTTAATTATCGTCCCGTTCGAACCGACGCGCGCGAAGGAGGCTGAACAAAACCCGACCGAGAAAGCGTTCGCCGCGGTGGCGACGGCGGCGGCGGTGCCCGCGGGGCGTTCTGCGAAATCGAAACCGGCGCGTATATCCGCCAACTGAAAGCGTCTGCGAGGCAACGTGACGCCTCTATACGTTCCGATTTCGGGACGAGGGGTTGATATTTCATTGTTTTTTTATTTTACAAGTGAGGGGCGAGATACGTACACGGAGAAAAATGAATTTGAAATGAAGGACAATGAGAGTGCCCGGATTCTGGCACTTTGCGGTGTCCCGAAGTCGCTTTTTAGACGGCCCAAAAGAGTCATCTACACGGAAAAAAAAATGATTTTGCTGAAAATTGTTTGCTTCCGTGACAAAAATATTATTTGTGGCGGCAAAAGATATGTCGCAAGAGATAATAGTAAATATAACCAATCGCAATGAAGTTTTTTCGGTAAAAATATTTGCTATCCCGGTAAATATTTTTACCATCATTATATAGACATATTATCCCTTGCTGCCACTGATAATATTTTTGTCACGATAGCAAAAAGCTCTCAACAAAGTCAATTTTTCCGTGTAAAAGATAACTTCTAGCCGTGACTACGATGATTACTTTTTACACGAAGACCCGATACGCTCGAATTCCCATCCATTACTCCAATTCCCAATCGCGTCGGAAGACCAAATGACCCGGAAACCGTCGCAGCGTGAGAAACGCAAAATCGGAAAGAATTCGCCGACCGCGAAGCGCGTTCGCGAGGGGCGTGCGCGGCCACCCCGCGCGCCCTGTCCAGATTTCGAACAAAGACGCGATTCTTTTTTTTTTTGAGAAGGGGGACGCGCAGGACGAGGTGGGGGAGAATGATAAGGTCCGCGCCATCTGTGCACGGCATATGCTTACGGCATGTGCACTCGTGATGTCCTACAGATATTGTTATGGCCTCCCCCAAAGTGGCATGAGTGCCATGACACATAAGCCCGGGGGGTGCAGCGGTACGACGGTGTACGCAGCTGTCCCTGGGGGCCACACGGGGGTAATATACGTCAGCAACGCCGTCGGAAGCTCCGCGCGGTACGCGGTATATCGATCTAACATTTATTCGAACCCTGCCCGCTGTTCCGGGGGTTGCGAGGAGTCGTGGGACGGCGCCGTCGTGCGTTCGGGGGTGACTCTGTGGCGAATATGCTTCGTTCGGGGAGACGAGTTCGAGAGAGGAGTATTTTTCGCAAATGGGGTCGAAAGAGAAGAGGAGAGAGAAAGAAAATCATCATTTTTTTTTGGTATTTATGGATTTTTCGATTTTTTATTGCCCGTTTCGATGAAAAAGGAAAAACCTCTGCCTCAACAGAACCGTCTCCCGACGTATGGACGTCGGTTTAATATTTATTCGAATCCTGATCCTCGTTGGTAACGGGGGATGCGAGATACACGCCCACAGTTTAGAGTCAGGAATCCCCGAGCACTTAATTAAGAATATTTCTGTGAGAACATCACTTTTTCTTCAATCAACATTTCTCAGCCAAACCGAGTTCGCGTCGATTATTCATGCTGCTGCAAAAAATACAAGCGATAACTGGATTTAGGAGAGAAGTTAATTAAAAACGTTGAAAGGAACGTAAAACAAAATGCTTACATTCATCGATATAATCAAAAAAAAAAAAAAACGCCGAGCGGCCCCTCCCACTATGCAAATCCGCCGGACTTTTGCTTTTTATTTAACGCCCGTCCGCATTACATTTGAAATATGAAATATTTTTTGCGCTTTATTGAATTTAAAAAGTTCAATATCCGTCGAAGATTTCGAGTTTTTTTTTTCTACCGCATTCCCCGTCAAAATATCCGACTCCGCGCGATTTCAGAGTTTTTCGTACAGCATTCCTCGCGACGTCTAGACTCGATCAACCGCGCCAACCTCCTCGATCTCCCGGCGGACGCTCCCGTCGCACGCGTCCCAAAAATCTTCCGCTGTCACGCGCGCGGGCGAATAAAAATCGAGAACGTTCCGAGAAAAGGAGAAGTGAAACTTCAATTCCAAGTCGCCATCACATCCGTACGCGCGACACGCGACCGAGCGCGCGCGCGCGCGCGCGGCGATCGTCAAACAAACGCTCGCTTTCGAGCAGGGTCAAACGGCGCGCGGCGGTTTCGCGATTACGTAAAAGGAATCTGCCCGATCTCCGCGCGCGCGCGCTGCCTTAAAGAACCAACGGTCAAATCCATCCTTGAGTTTAAATCCTGAGACACGTGGCGGAGGATTTCTCCAACGCTCCCACGATCCACAAAAAATAATTCTGCATACCAGGCTGAGAAGAGGACGTTGACGGGGATCGTGAACGGGGAGGGGGTTGCGGGCGCCCGAGGGAGGGGGACGCGGAAGGCCAGCGCGATTAATGAGCGGAGTATGTATTTCTCGCTGGGTAAAATCCAACCTTATCTGTTCGAGTGCTCGCGAAATGGCCCGCGCGACGGCTCCCCGTTCAGTGAGAGTGCCGATGAAGGTGGGAGAAGGAGGAGGAAGAGGAGGGAGAAACGGGAGAGAGGGAGAGCCATTCATGTCACGGTCCCGGCGGCTGGGACCTGTTCGACTTCGTTATTTATTTTTTTATCCCTTTTTCCCCGCACTGCCTCCCTCCCACCATCGCGGCGACTGACGCCGCCACCTCCTCCGCCTTCCTTCTCCTCCCCCGCCGCCCTATCGGCCACCGGCCGCGGCGGTCTATGGCTGATTTAAATCTTGATTGTATAACTGCCGGTTGTTTATGCCTCGCTAAGGAATTCGCGACCGTTAGAGCTACACGGTATGTTCGGGTTAATTCGCAAAAAGTCCCACGTACCGGGTGTCCTCGGAATACGGCTCAATGACACGCGAGCGGGCGACCGGCGCGCGGTGGGAAGAGCGCGCAGTCGGGTATCGCGAGGCTCTTTCGAGAGCCGCCGGAGTCGTCATGCGACGGCGGGACGGAGAGGAGGGCGAGGCGGGAGTCGTGCAGATCCGCGGAGAGCCGCTCTTGGAATTATTCGATGACGAGGTGGTGGAAAGGAGAAAGAGAGAGAGAGAGAGAGAGAGAGAGAGACGAGCTGATCAAAATAGGAAAAAGATAAAGAGAGAAAGGGAGGAGAACCTTCGAAATGATGCGTTCGGTGATTAAATCTTCGCTGGTCGGGTGGCAGAGGACGCGTGCGGTTAAGGGAGGATAATAGAGTTATTAATAACCCCGACAAAGGTAATACGCGGTCGCTCCTTTTAAGGAAGAACGTGTCCGCGGCGACATTCCGATACCTCGAAACGCGGACCATTATTCCTGGGAGAGAAAAAAAATGGCGTTTCCAACGAACCTATCCGGTTTAAAGATATGTATATGCAGGCGTCAAGTGAAGAATATAACAACTTCGTATCGGTAAATGAAACGCTCGAAGCGCGATCCGAGTCAGCGAATTCTCGAATTTGTCTCGCCTTCGATTTTTATGATCGGGGAAATAGAGCATGGGTACCTTTTTTTTTCTCAGCGAGGGAAATAAAAAGGAGGAAGAGGAAGTCTCGGAGACCGTCTCATCACTCGAGCGAGGGTGGTCTCCCTCGCTACGGCGGGTACCAGAGGTCGATCCTCGCTTCCTTCCCGTGTTAACGATCGAGAAACCGAAATGGAACGAGGACGAAGAAACGGGAAAAGAAGACGCGTCATGCTGATTGAAAATGGCCTTTAATGAAACTCGTCGAGTGCCTAGGAGACAACCGGTAGATACTGCAACGAGCTCTTAGTTAGAGCAGGTGCCTCTGACAGCTGTCTCTAGGGCAGTGGTTGTCAAACTGCAGTAGTAGTTTATTTTTGAAAGATGTTCCTTCTCCTTTTCTCTCTCTCTCTCTCTCTCTCTTGCTTTGTCGTAGCCGCCTTTAACGCGCACAGTCGCACGCGAGCGATTTGATCCTCCCCCCGCCCTTCTTCTTCGCGTCGATTAGTCACCCACTTTTCGGGATTCGCAGGGGGAGAACTCGACGTGGCACTTCGTACCTGAGCCCTTTAAAGAGACCCGGGGAAAATTCTTTCCATTTTACTCCATCGTGGTTTATGGAGGTTCGCCTTCCCGCCCTTTTTCTCGTTTGTCGAAAGTCTCGCGGAGCCGTTTTCGGGGGATGGGACGCGGTTGTACGGGTTCGGCCGGGCGAATTACGCAGATCCGTCGGTTCTCCTTTTTAGATTCGTCGATCGATTCTCGTTGGCCGACTGGATTGGAAGTGCGTCGCAACGGTGCGAATCCTACTGTACACCGATCGAGAGAGGATATCCGCAGGTGGAGCTCGAATCTTCGCGCTCCGATGCGAGATGGTAGTTAATGATGCGGTCGGCCAATTGAAAAAAAAAAAAAGTGAATGCGTGAGAATCACACGATGGAAGATTACCATACCGCGGAATGGTCCTGCGAATGTCAATTCCAATCTTACGATCAAGGATCTGTCTTTCGCGAATAGCTGCCGGTCAAGGACCGTGTTGAAGTGAATGAAATAATTTTTTCTTGCGCTTTTTCAAAGTAGACGGCATCACGAACAGTGGTTTATTTAGAGTTTTGCGGGATTTAAACGAGGAAATTTAAACTTCGAATTTAGCAAGACTTATTTCCGAATTACTTTGAGTAATCTGTGCAGATCGAAACACTCGGTATTCTATAATATACCTACAAATTCAATCACGAATTTCGACACGAGCGATTCCCCGCGTATCGATCGCCGCATAGCCACCCCAGAGCGAGAGTGCATCGTACTTCGAGACATCTGCGTTCCGAAAACCCCTCTCCGCGCGCGATCGCTCTCCTTCCTTCCCTCCCCTTTTCGCAGTCAGTTGCGCCGCGTACACGCGGCCCTCCGCCGTCGTCCGGCCCCGTCTTTCCTTCCTTCCGTCTGTCTGTCACGCAACAATAAATTTAGATAGGGGAGAGCGCAACGAGAGGGGCTGTGTACGGGGTGTCTCGGTTCCTTAAAGTTCAAGTCGCGCACGCAAGATCCCCGACGTGTAGGGAAATGGGGGACTCCCCCTTTCCGCTCGATTTTTCAACCCTCGACAATCGGCATCGGTCGAGACGCGCTTCGGTTTTACGAATTGCGGTAAAAGGAGGCTTTCCAACGCAAAATGCATTTATAATCGTTGCAAACATTCGTCGTAAAAATATAATTGCCTCGAACGTTGATTTGCTCTTATAACATTTGATTTACGGTGATTGGACGATATTGGAATAAAATCGATGAGGAGGAAAATTTTCTCCCTCCAAAAAATGATGCTCGGGGCGATTAATAGTGGCACCTCTTGGTGGAAGTGGGGGAGAATAGGAAAGAATAAGAGACTTATCGCACGAGGAAAACCCGTATCAGTTATGGTTGCACTTGGGTACCAGGTGTGAGTGTCGGAACGCCTGGGGCGACTGGCTTCGCGCGTTCTTCCCTGCGTCAGCTGTCACTCTCACGCCTCCCTCCTTCTCCTCCTCCTCCTCCTCCTCAACGAGTCAGCCAAAAAAGAAAAAAAATCGTCGAGCTTCTTGTTCGTTTATTTAAAATTCCAGCGAGGCTCGGGGCTATATTTATGAAACGATCCGGATTCTTTCGGAGGGGAGGAAGGAAGTGTTTGCACTCCCCCGTTGGTTTATAATCGCAAGAAGTCTTTTCCCCTTCCCCCTCGATGATCGACTGTCGCGATCTTTGCACGCGCGATTCAATTAAAACGTTTGCCAAGTGGGTTTCGTAACACAATGAGGGGGAAGATTGATGGAAATTGAATAAATACGAGAAGAGACGGCAGAAATTGTCCGGGACCTTCGACTCGCGAAACGAATCGGGTAGAGATGGAAAGTAAAACGAAGTACGCCTGGCACGAGCGATCGGCGGCGCGTAACGAAACGCGTACCGTTCTTAATTGCGCTCTGCCGCAACGGGTTTATCAAACCGTGTAAGCTCATCGCCTGTTACGTCCAACGTCGCGTGACAAACTCGTTATGTACCTATTTTGAACGTATAACGTACCGAGTTATCGTTCCCGTTACATTCCAGCGAGTCGGGGGGGCAGAGATGCGTTTTCCGGGCCTCATTTTTTTCTTACTTCGAATCGACCCTCGTATATTTCGCCCTCGACATTTTCGCAAAAATCGAAATTTCTAGAATCGAACTCCCGACCGCCCCATTCGATGTATTTTTTCGCGCTGATTCCGAAAATCATGGACATATTGAAGAAATCTCAAAGGAAGACCGAGATATCGTCGATTTCATGGAGGGAAATAATTTTTTTTTTAACGTGAAATCGCTGGACAAGCCTATCTTGTGTATTTCTTCGCGCTGATTACAAAAATCATAGTTATTGGGTCGATATCTCAAAGGAAATATGAGATATCAGCTATTTTGTGTCGAAGAAAATTATTTTTCAATAAAAAATCATCGAAATCTCGGCGTTGCTTTGCGATTTCCTTAATATATCAGTGATTTTCGGAATCGGTATAAAAAAATACACCGGATAGGATGATCGAGAGTCCGAATTCCAGAGATTTCGATTTTTGACAAAATATAAGAGGGTGTGAAGTTGATGAATTCTATCTACTAAAATCATTTCACGCTATTTACCCTCCCGCCTTTCCCCCGTAAATCCTTCGACCGGTTATCGCGCGAGATGGTGCGAATAATTGGCACATCGGGACCTTGCCGAGGGCATCGGGGTGCCTTCCAAGAACGACGCGTTTAGGCGTAGGTATCGCAAGGAGGTAACAGCCCTCCCGTTCCCCGCGGCCACCGCCTCCTCCTTCCCGAATTCGCCTCGAATTCCCAGCTTCCTCCGGAGGGAAATAATAACCGTTCGCGCATGCGGGCCCCGTCTTTTTTATTTCATTCACGGGATCCCCCCTCTGTCACGGGGGCGCCTCGACCGGCGAGCGCGATACACCGTGGCAAGCAAAGTATGTACTTTTACCTCCGCTCCGCTCTCCCGGCGCTCCTCTCTCCGTTCATGAATGAAAAATCTTTTCATTCACGGAGAAGACGAGAGAGAGAGAGAGAGAGAAAAAAAAAGACGTGCAATGATTCATCCGAACGGTGCGAGGTGTTTTCCCGAACTTTTTGTCAGACGACCTACTCGTCATAATACGTCGACTGCTCGGAGATCCGCCCACGCGTTCTCTCTTTCTCTTCGCATCAAACTTAAACGTCATCCGCTTATATCCATAACCTACCTATAGATATGCACGTACGTTATAGGATTCCTTGAACTCCATTGACGTATTGTGCTTAAAAATCATAGATAAATATATGTATACGTGCAGTTGGAATGCACCGATCGCCGATTCACGAAGCTATTTATACATACAGAGAAAGAAAAAGAGAGAACGAGCAAATGCGTGGGCGGTTCTCCGACTGGTCAGTGCAGTCGCATATATGTATGTATAATTCCATTAAGAACTGCTTCGCGACGATTGCAGGCAGTTACGCTCGAGTTCGATGCACGTATGCGCCACATTTGTGCATTCGTGTGCACGTAATCCATGTACCGGTACCTGTGACTAGGTACATACCGAGCACATATGTAAATACGGCGAACGAGTGTTCAGCCTGCTTACCTCGACAGCAGAAATCGTTTGGAGAGATCATTTGCGCGCGATCATCTCTAATTTAAATTGAATTACTAATTAAAACGACCAGGTGTCCGATTTCTCACCCCCGATCAGCCAGATCGACCCGATTTTCGCACGATATCGCGATGTGTGTTTGAAAACTGCGCTGAGAAAATGAATATCACATTTAGGAAACCAAACAATTTTAATCGATTGACACGAAAACGTGAGTTTATGAGAGCTTCGCATCCCTTACAGCAAATACACGTTCGACGAGGATCAACCAATACCCACGCGCGAACGTCATCCCCCAAGCTGTCCCAACCAAGCCGAAGCCTCCGCTCGAGTAAGTAAACCGAACAAATAATAGGTTACGGTATCTTTGATCGGTCAGGTAACTGACCGAAGGATGAAACTAGTAACAACGGTACCCCCCGGAATCGCATCGAGAGTGAGAGAGAGAGGGAGGGAGAGAAGCCCGTCCGAACTCGCACGCACGAGAAGGCACGGGCGTACAGACCCTTAAAAGCGAGACATCTGGTCACCACCTGCCCCGATGCCCTTGCACTAACTTCTCCCCCCAGAAAGGCTCACGGCGGCGTTGCGCGCGTATAACAATATAGGAAGCTACGTGCGAGTGCGCCTATACGGAATATACCCACGGGTGTACCTCCACACCCCTGCTTGGAAAGGAGAGAAAAAAAACGGGCGGGAAACCCCCGTACCACACGTTCCATCCCCCGTGCCGCCGAGCGCGCACCTCTCGTCAACTCGAGTCACCTCTCTCATTTCCCTTGTCCCTTCTCTTCCTCTCCTACCCTCTCATCGGGCGCCTCGCGCGCGGAGGGTGCCTCTAGGTGCCTCTCCATCTCGTGCTCGTTCCCATGACAAGTGCGCGATGGCATTTTTCCGTGTGAATCTTTAATTCCGGGCGCACCGTGGGAATCCCCGTAATAAGTCGCGACGTGTGTCCATCGCGATCGCCCGTAGGTACGCGACGCGCCCACGTGTTCCCGCTCGAACGGCGGGGGGAGGTTTAATTGGATATTTCGCCAGTTCACCCCCGTTATTCTCCCGCCCCCGGCTCCTTCCGCTCGTCGCGGTTCTTTGGCGACGCGCGAGGCGCTCTCACCCCTCCGGAAAGGGAGGGAGGAGGGGGGGGGGGGGGCGAATTATACACGTGAGACGCGACGAGGTGCTTCGCACGGTTTCGGGTTTCCTCTCGCGGGGGAAGTCTGCGGTGCCGTTGACGTTTCGCTCCGCGGCGAGGAATTTGGCGGGGGAGGGGTTCTCTTTTCGGTGGGAAGGGATACGATGAAAGGAGAGAAGAGGTCACGGGAGTCATTTTCATCTCTGTTTCTGTATTGTATTTTGTAACGCGGTTTTCGCGGAGAAGAAATAATTTCGCCATCACAAAACTGGCCCTCAGTACGCTCAAATGCAGACGTCTTTTCTCGTGCGATCTTTCTTAAAAGAATAAAATATTAAAGTTTTCTTAAAAAAGCGACTACGTTGTTAGTCCATCTGCTCTCCCATATCCCGACAGTAATATATAATTTCAATTATCGAGACGTCATCATGCGTTCGGTTTGATATAAGAACGTTGGTGCGATGAGACATTCACGAATAACGCGACATTCAGAAACAGTCGTACAGTCGAACCAGATATCGCGGTATCGGAATTCGTGCGATTGCAATTTCGAGTCGCCTACCTGAATGTGACCGCGATAAAGAAGAAACGTATCGACGATTCGATACTGTTCAAAGCGAAGCGAACCCCCCCGCAGGAACTGTCGAAGCGACTCGAAACCGAGGCGGCGAGACCGGGGACTCGAATTTATTTAGCCTCGCTATAAAAGAGCAGATGTGTGCAATCAGGCCGGGTCTTGTGTCTCACTGGTTGCAGTCGAGAGAGTATGAGAAAGAGAGAGAGGGCAAAGTGAGAGGGGGAAAAGGGAACAACCCCTAGCGTCGCGACGAGGTCGAAAATAATGCGAGAAGCGAGAGGGGATGAGGGCGACGAGGGGTTGGAGAAGGAGAGACTACGCGTTCGTTCTCTTCGGACCAGACGTGCACCTAAGGTCCCGTCTAAGAAACAACCCCTTGCCAAATTTACAATTCAGTATTTAAGGCTCCCCCTTGCACGCGTTTAGAGCTTCGCCAGGGACTCGGGATCCGTTCATTGTCGGTGCACCGAGGGCGCAGCTGCTATCAGTCGTTCTTCTCTTTAAACAAAAATGCACCTCGGCGTTTATCGACGGCACGGAGCATTTGTGCCGCGGTTGGGATCGATTTTAAATTGCGTCTCGCCGTCGAGGCGATGAATTCGCGATAAAAAAAATAAAAGAAACCTCGACGCGAGTCGACACGACGAACCATTCAGAAAAAATCGGTTTAAAGGTCGGTTGTGTAAGACGCGCTGCGAATGGATCGCGCGCGGACGACGGACGTGTGAATGGACGCCAAAGATATATATGTCGATCGCGGATTGGCAGTAAACTTTTACCGTTGCGCTAAAGATATCCCATCGACTGTGCAATGCGCCCAAAAAAAAAAAATGAAAGGGAACTCGTTCGGGACTCGAAGCGCGGGGAGAGCGCGAAAACACGCGTGCGCGTCGAAATTATGACGCACGCGCACGTGCGTAAGAGCGACCGAAAACCGGAAATTGCCCAGAGACGGAAAGAGAGAGAGAGAAAGAGCGGGAACGGGTTGCGAGCAGATATATGCAAATGATCGCGTTTGGGCCAGAATCGTTTGATTCCGAGGAAGGACGACGTCGCGTCCTTTCTGTCGACGACTGGCAAGATTAACCGCGCGAAATTATCTCTCTCTCTTTCATGCTTTTTCTTATATTTCCTATGTGCCGCCGCGCGCGGTTCTACGAAGCTATGCTATTATAATCAGTGCGAATATTTCGAGCCTGCGAAATTACGCGAACCGTAAGCCTGACGAATTGCGGATAACGATCAACCGCTTGCGATATTTCGAAGACTCGCCCTATCCCGAAGAAAAACTACCCTGGCCATTGCGGTAACGCGAGAGCTCCCAGCGGGAACGCGCAGTCAAACCCGGGTTTAAACCCCCCCCCCCCCCCGACGAGCACTTCGCAACTTTGGAGGCGCCCCACGCGCGGGTCTCACAGAGACACGTGGTTTAGCGAAAAGAGCGCCGCCGACTCGGGTCCTTCTACCTCCGAGACGGTCAGGCCCGGCAAATATGCGAGGGGTCTCCGTTTTGAGCGGTCCCGGTTTCTCTCTTCTTCGTATACCTAGTAGTCCAGTAAACGAAGCTCTGAAATACGACTTTTTGAGAACCAGCCTGCGTTTTGGTTTAACGTTGTCATTTGACCTTATAAAGCTCTGGGTGAAGTATCGCGGTTTTTCCTCCACGGGTTATGGTTGAAAAACAATAACAAATACCATAAAAATGGGTTATTCGAGAATAACTCGAAAACTAAGCGAGATATCGAAAAAAATTTAAATCCAAAATTGTAGAGCTTAAAATTCTCTATAAAAAAGATTAACACAGTTTACCCCCACTCCCCACGGTTCACCCTCTAGAGCCGCGCGAACGTTGGGGGGAAAAAAAAATCGTAAAACATAGAAAATTTAACATTTTCGAATGCTTCTTTTTTTAAATTGCTTAAGAAGTTCTCTACTTTTTAAATAAAATTATATTTTTTTTCTTCATGCAATTGTTTAAAAACTGTCAAGTAAATAAATGATATCTCTCGATATATTGAATTAATGTTTCTTCTTTGTGTTCCATAATTTTGTTAGTTAAATTCCCTACATATTACACTCGGGTCATTTTTTTGTAATTGGCGTAATTTTTGAAATATCTGCGTTTTAAAAAATTGCTTTTTCAACTACTTGGTGCGTCCGGAGAACCGCTGGTGCTACACATATAGTCTATGTCTGCGCCGTTCACCCTTCTTTCCCCCCATGAATGGCACGGATCCGTGCCACACCGAGCCTTACCGCCCACTTAACAGGGCCCGGCAGGGACCACATGTGGCAGGGACCGTCGCGGACGGGGTTCAACGCTTCCGATCCTTTCCGTCAAACGACGCGACAGTCATAAAGACTAGAGTCTGTGTTCCGTCGCACACCTTTTCCGGAAAAGGTTAATTAACGGACGGATCGAAATAAGTCGTTTCCCGCAATACCTATTCTAATAAACAATGTTCCGTCTTTGCGCGACGGACTACGCGCCAAATTAATCTTGCGTGGTGGGTTTAGGATGAATAAAATTATACCAATTTGTAAGGGAAAACAAACAATGCATTAACTTTATTTGCGAGCTGTTCCGGTCGCTCGGGGGTTTTCGAACGTACTGGTCGCTCTTCGACCCCGCGGCAATGAGGAACTTTCCCGGATCTAATTTATGGCTCAAAGGGCCCGAGGAGTGTCGAATTTCTCCCTCACACCGGTCTACGGCCCAAATGCGAAGAGCATTTGGGCGAATATGCGACAGACAATTTATTAATAATTTATTAATTCGTAGTGGTCACACGGGGTCCAGTGGACCCCATGGTAATAAAATATACATTTTTCTCATAAAAAGTTTTTATCACTTTATTTTACACGTTCAAAACCGACCTATTTGATTGTACGAGTTTCATGAAAATTAATATCTTCAAACTGTAAAATAAATATACTTTTTTCAAAACTCGTTTTAATACTGTTTTTTTTCTTAAAAGTATATTATTTTAAGAGTGAAATGCAGGAAGTTCTTTACTCTATCTCAACAATTGAAACTTTGATGAATATTCCTATTCCTCCTTTTTTTTTCTCTTTCAATAGAAGATTTCGTATGCATTGAATTGCAAGTAATACAGTTATTTTTTTTCACTTCTGTACGGATAGCCACTTGGTGTTCCATCTTTTCCACTGCACTGGGACAGCCTGTTAGAGGAACTAGCATGTGTATCCGAGTGCTTGCTTTAAGCATGCTTATTTAAAAGCATGCTTAAAAGTAGCATGCTCATATCGAGCAAGTGTAGCCGTTAAAAGAGCATGCTTTTTTTAACCCGTAACCGGTGATGTACCTTTTTTGTTTCATAAACACCGATGTGGAGTCTCAGAGACTCCTCTTGCAAAAGTGGGCTGTCAAACTCGACTTTCTTTTTTTTAGTAAATAGCACTGTAATTATCTTTTTATGTATATATTTAGAAGATGTTTTAGCATATTTCACTCAGGAATACTAACTGTTGCCTTTACAGAACATCATATTAAAAAATTGAGCCATTCTATTACAAGTGAAATACTGGCATATATAATATATTATATATAAGACACGGAAATTGATGCGTAAAGATAAAGAAAAACTGGGTAATATAAGAATCTTGGAAGAATCGAGCGACAATGAAGAATATTCCAGTGACGACAGCTACAATTTTGAACTTGACGATGACTCAAGTAGTGATGGGTCAAGTAGTGATGGGGCAGATGATAACGACAATGAAACAGGTAAGATTACATTTATTTTCATTTTTATTTGTGTAGTAAAATTCAGTATGTTGGTGAGTTCTAAAAGTGACCATTGTCGCATTTTCGAAAACTCAAGACATTGGTATTTTGTTACAGGAGCAGTTTTGTCAACTACATAAGGACAACCTCAAGTTCCAGCTGCTAATCCTGCAGTAGGCGCAATACAAATGTTTTCCTGTTTTTATTATTTTAATCTAAGAGTTCGAATATTTTATTTGTTGCCTATTAAAATAAAGATTTTCTTTGCATCCTTTATAGTTTTTTTTACATACAGTTTGGCCTAAACGCTGACGTTTCATACCTATCGGTCGAGCGCCTGCCGGAGCGGAGTCGATAAGGAAAGGTTGGAAATAAACATACAGAGTTCCGAACTGCCCAGCTATGTTATAGCATCTCTAAGAAGATCTTATCGCACATCGTACATAAACTTATCGAGTTTCTCACATCTTCCGAAAAATCAATTAAAATATACTTGTCACGGATCCGTGTCGACGAAGATTAAGAGTCGATGATATGATCATTAATAATTATACGTGATATTTTTTACTAATACTTTTTTACATTTTAATTCATGTATCTTTGATAGATATAAGAACAAAATATCAGTAAATAATTATTTATTTGAATTTATTGTAATTGAAAAATATTAGTTTTCATAAATATACACAGTATAAAATGTTCGCCCTTGCATACAAAAATTGCGTGTTAAAATTTAAATTAAACAATTCTTTCGTTTTCACGTGTAAATTAAACACAATAAAATATAAATCTGTAAAAATTCATAGTTTAATCGCCGAGAATTTTAACACAGCTTGGTATTACTTTTATCATACATCTGTATAGCTCTTTTCAACACACTATATACATATGTTAAATTATATATTAAATTATTAACATATGTTTATTATTTATACATATGTTAAATTTGACCCACAATTTTGTACTGTGTATTTTCATTACATTTACATTTAAAACCGAAATTTAATGAAACATGGAATTCTTGAACTTTTATTTTGCCAAATGTATTGCATTGAAATTATTGTTATAATTAGGCATTAAAGTTTTATTGAATAATTATTATAATATTCCATTAACACAAATAAACAACCTAAATTTCATGAAGCTGTCTTACAATGCCATCTCATGCTCTCACTCGCACTCGTGCGCATGAATAATAAAATGTTAGCTTTGCTAAAATGACGTATGTAGGCCTGGGGGCTCTGGGATCTTACTCTATAGCACATTTTTGCACACTAGATCGACAGTTGTGGAATAGGCCTACTGGGGAAACCACAATTAAAAAAACGCGCCGTTTACTATACCTCATGGTGGTGTGGAAACGAGTACAATTATTGAAGAGGTAAGTGGATGAAAGAGTTATGTCCGAATGTAACTTCTGGTAAAGCGACCTACAAACTCAAATATCTCTGAACCAACTTTTTGCTACATAACCCCTTCATCCACTTACCTCTTCAATTATTAGGTGTACAACTTTGCGTCCACTGTTTTCCGCTATCTATTACATTAGAAAAACGGCGGAAGCAAAGTTGTTTCATTTTCATTAATTTATTTCGACTTGTTCAACCACACCAATTAACTCGTTAAAATTATGTCATAGTTTAATCATGCTTGAATCTATAATAAAAAAACGGCGGCGGTGGTATTTTTAATATGTTAAATAACAATCATTGAAAAATTCAAACTTGTTATTTTACTTTATTTATGAGCGAAACAATCCGATACTTTTTTTTATAATATAGTTAATATGGTGGTGCATAATATATTTTGCTGTGCGAAAGCGGTCGAGGTTAGAGAAGTTTAAACGGAGGAGAGCGAGGCCCAGGAGGGAACGGACTCGAGTGGAGTATCCACCATCTATGGGGGGGAAAGAAGAAGGGGGAAGTGTGAAAGGCGCAGAGACATAGACTATATATGTAGCACCAGCGGTTCTCCGGACGCACCAAGTAGTTGAAAAAGCAATTTTTTAAAACGCAGATATTTCAAAAATTACGCCAATTACAAAAAAATGATCCGAGTGTAATATGTAGGGAATTTAACTAACAAAATTATGGAACACAAAGAAGAAACATTAATTCAATATATCGAGAGATATCGTTTATTTACTTGACAGTTTTTAAACAATTGCATGAAGAAAAAAAATATAATTTTATTTAAAAAGTAGAGAACTTCTTAAGCAATTTAAAAAAAGAAGCATTCGAAAATGTTAAATTTTCTATGTTTTACGATTTTTTTTTCCCCCCAACGTTCGCGCGGCTCTAGAGGGTGAACCGTAGGGAGTGGGGGTAAAGTGTGTGAACCTTTTTTATAGAGAATTTTAAGCTCTACAATTTTGGATTTAAATTTTTTTCGATATCTCGCTTAGTTTTCGAGTTATTCTCGAATAACCCATTTTTATGGTATTTGTTATTGTTTTTCAACCATAACCCGTGGAGGAAAAACCGCGATACTTCACCCAGAGCTTTATAAGGTCAAATGACAACGTTAAACCAAAACGCAGGCTGGTTCTCAAAAAGTCGTATTTCAGAGCTTCGTTTACTGGACTATAGTGGCGACTTTGAACTGCCAAGGAAATCCTTTATGTAGCATATTTCAATTTGCTTCTCTCCGATTCAATCGTTATCGAGGGACAAATGTTTATATATTATAACCGAGAGTTTAACTCGGTGATTTGCATAAATATCGTGAAACTTAAATAGAATTGTGGCGACGAATTTAGCCGATCACGAATGGAAGAACGTGCATTTAAAAACATCCCATAGGGAGAAGTTTAAAATACATTAGAATCAAATCGTTGAGGACACGCCCCTTGTCGTCGCCGCCACTTGTGCCGGGGCACCGTGAAATCAGCCTCGCGATAAGGCAGCATCCTTTGATATCGGTATTAAAATAGTGACTTCCGGTGTGACCCGTGCAAGCACACACGGCTCGTAAAGTAAACAGAAACGGCAAGCGGCGCGTATTACATGTATCATAAATAAGCGTCTGACGAATCAGACGGCGCTCTTAAAAATGATTCCTTCGCGACAGTCTCGCGAGTCTGCGCCCGGCATCTACACGGCGATAACAGCCGTCGTTTAAACGCCAATGCAATCGTCGATGCAGAGGTACGCGATAATTATGGAAGATCGATACGTAAAAAAGGCGGCAATCTTTGGTGGAACGGCATAAAGAGTGTCACGATTATCTCGTTACCCGCGAAACTTTTGGCTCGAATCGACCGGAAACTTCATCTGGAACAACTTTCAGACGTACGAGAAATTACATACGCACCGTCACAAGCGAAAGGGTGGCAAATAAGTGCTCTCTCGGACGACGCCGTTTCCTCGAAAGACTGTCTCTCTCCGTAGCAGAGTCATCGCTCGTACGACCGCGGCGAGAATAGAACGATGCATTTGTGCCACTTACGCTTCGGTGGGCGGCGGGGAGTAAAACGTCGAGTGGTAACTGGAAATATCCACGGTCTTGGCCGGTACGAGGAGGCTATTCGGTAGTAAATCCATCCTGGGAGGGCCTTCCTCCTTGTCCGAAGGACGCGCGCGGGCGCTCCTCTACGAACGACTCCGCTCCGCGCCGAGCGCCTTCGTGGAAAGGCGACTTTCCGCAAGAATCCCGCCGGAAAACTGGCCCTTACGAAACGTTACGACGCGTCCATCGTGCGTGTCCATTCGCGCCACCCGCGATAGGCGTCTTCTCTCTTCCGTATCTCTCTCTTTCAATATCCTCCTCCCACGACAAAAAACGCGCGCGATTAGAAAACTCTCGGAACACTCCGCGAGACGACGTCGACGACGAGGAAAACAACGTCCGAAATACTGGCCATGTTTCCCCTCCGCGTTCCCGCTACTCTCCAACGACGATTCCCCCTTCGACGTCGTCTTCGTTTACACTCGCGATTACGTCATCGCGATCGTCGTCGACGCTTCCGCTCCGGGGAGATCTTCGGGTGTCGCTCGGCCGCGACGCCTCCGGCTCTTCGGGATCCGCCGGGAGACGTGACAGCGCGCGCCGCTGCGGTACGTCGCTCTTCACTCGCCTCCTCTCGCGCCTCTCCACTCCTCTTCACTGCGGACGTTTAAACGCGCGATCCTCGCCGTGACGCTTCTCACGGGTCTTCTTCCCTCCTCCGAATCGCGGGGACGCGTGTGGGAGAGCGCGAAGAAACTCACGCCTACCCCTCGCAGACAGCTCACGACAACGACGACGAGCGGGGTTTACGGAAAACCGACCGACGCTTCTCTCGCTCCGCCAAAGTCCTCCCCTACCTTCCGCGTCGCACGATTATCGATCCTCCGGGCCGCGTGGAGCGGCGCGCTGGCTAGGCGTCTGTCGCGCCCGCGCGCGTTTCTCCGGTTTAAAGAGGAGCGTCCGAGGAGCCTGTTCGGGGAGGGCGGACGCGGCACGCCGAAGAGAGGAGGAAGAAGGGGTTCGCGCGCGCGCGCGCGCGCGGGAGAGGATTTTCGATCGCGGATCGGCGGAGGGGGCGTGTTTCTGGCGCGCTGTAGGCGATCAGAGGATCGCCGCTGCGCGAGACACGGCGTCTGACCCTTCCGCGGGTCTCTCCATCGCGTCCAACTTCCGCCGTCGCGTTGTTGTTGTTTATCCGGGGCCGCGGGGGCGGGAGGGGGGTATCGAAGCAGCGTCACGCGCACCTGTCCGCACCGTTCGGTGGTTGGGTTCGAACTAAGGGTACCCGGTATGTCGGAGGACTGCGAGGGTCCGACGGGGACGAGGAGGGGGAACGATCATCCTGTATCCATGGGACCCCATCTCACGAAAAGACCCGAACGCCGGGAGGCGAGAGCGCACGAAGTTCTGGAGGGATGTTGCGCGCGATGGAATAAAAAAACTGCCCCCCCCCCCCCCCCCCACCATATGTCACGCGTGTGCGAGTGCCGGGCACATCGCGTGTGTGTGTGTATAGGGGGGAGCGAAGGTATACGTGGGTGAGCGAGAGATACGGAGAGAGAAAGAGTGAGACGGAGGTGCCCCACGTAAGAAACGCGCGCAACGCGGGAGAATCGAAGAGACTCCTGCGGGGAAACGAGTCATGCGTGCCGCCGTGTCGCGGCGCGGAGAGAACGCGCGACAGGTTAGGGTCGGAGCGTGTGATCGAGGGATTCCGCGACGGGGTGCCCGTGCCTTTTTTCGTCGAGGAATCGAGAGGATTCGCCTTTAGAAGAGCGGCGGTGGATCGGTACGGTTCCGGGCCGTCGAGTACTAGGAAAGAGTTTATTTCGCGGGAGGATATTATTACGTAGGTCTGAAATGTAACGCGGGGAATCCTAATGCCATCGCATCGTTACTTTTCTACGGCTCGTTGCTTTCATTTCGAGTCGGCCTTTAAATATCGGAGGGTCGACGGGTGCTCCCTCCGATCTTGCAGTTTTTTTTTCTAAGAGAAATTGTCTTCTGTGATTCGGTCTGTTCTTCGTCTGAAAATAAGGCACTCGGTTTAAAGCTGCGCGCGGTTATCGATCGAGTAAATAATTCAGCGGATAATCCAGACGATCCATTTTTCAAACGACGAAATCTCGTTCTCGTGCCCCTCGCCCCCGAAAAGAGACGTAATTTATTCTCGCAGCGTCGCGCGATTCACCACGCGTCGCACGATACCGAGAGCATGTAACGGTGCATACCGATGCATCGTCGCTGCAACGCGCGACGATGCGTTCGACCGTAGCGCCCACGCGACTTATCCGCTTCTTTCTTGTCCCATCCGCCAATTTTTCGGGGAACCCCTTTGTTTCTCTCTCTCTCTCTCTCTCTCTTTCTCAATACCGTATTAGACTAAAAAAATGTTCATATTTTTAAATTCAATTTCTAATCTGTATACATATTCAATATCACGTTAAACAGAAAAGGTCCGAAGAAATAATTATTCGCCGAGTTATATAATCGCGTCTCTCTCTGCTGAATTGTGACGTAATCGAAGAGTCATGAGAGACGCACTTATGATAAGCAACGAGTGCGAGAGAGATAGATTTACCGAACGATGACGTGTGTTGCATTTCTAAATATCGTTTTCCGGCTCAAATGAGGACGAAGATGAAAAATGAAAGAATACGGGGTTGATAATTTTGTTCAAATTTGTCGAATCATCAGTAACAAAAATCAGCTAACCACCCTATCCCCGTAGAAACACGCGCGACGCGCCCAGGCTTTACGGTACTTTTGCGGTGCAGACTTTATTATTCGCCGAGCGAGGAGGATATCGTGAGAGAGGAGAGAGAACGAGAAGAGAGCCGGGAGGCGAGGAAAACAAGAGCAAAGGGGGGGTCCGGCGGAGGAAGCCGCGCGCGAGCCCTTACGCGTCCATTGTTGCGTCCTGGGAACCGGTCGTTCTCGGGGCAAAACGCGAACTCATCTCGTCCTGAACCGCGAAATCCCCGAGAGGATCTCCCTCTCTTTCTCTCTCTTTTATTCTCTCATCCAGACGCCTCTCTGGTATTCCCGACGCTCGGAAAAACTTCCCTCCGATGGAAGTTAGATCGACGTCGATTCGAAGCTCTTCGATTCGACTTTCGATTCAGTATCGAATGCCGTTTTAACCGTCGATCATTGCACTCCCGCAAAGATTCTTCAATAATTTTTTTTTGTATTTCATTAATTCAATTTAACATATTTTTACTATTTTTCTTCTTTTTCTCATTGTGTCAATTTTCACCTTTGTACTTTTGCTCTCAGGAGGCTCCATCTCAGGGTAATCTAATAAATGCTTCTTCCACCTCCTTCCAGCCCCTCCGCGACACGATTCCCTCCAATTCTAATTCCGAAGCGCGATGCGTTTCCCTTCGCGGGAGAGATTTCTCTCCTAAAATCAGGACAGAGAGAAAGGGAGCGATAGAGTCGCGCGACCGAGCCACCCGCCGAGAGAGCCGCGCGCCACTACACGCGGAGCGTCGCACACGTGGCCCGCTTGCCAACGCGATACACGCGAGCACGCCTTATTTTTAATCGTGAAAATAAACGCGTCCTCGGGATTGTTTGTAAATACGAAGGGCGGTAGAGGCGGAGGGGCGCGGCGGCTGCGCGAAGCTCGAGAGCAAGAGAGATCGTCTCGCCCGCGAGCGAGCCACGTGGGTTTTAATTTTTAAATCACGCGTCGTCGTCGTCTCCCGTCGCAGAATACTTTTTCTACTTGACTTCCCGACGCGCGTCGTTCGGCGCGCGCGTGGTATGGGGAAGTACGAGGTACGCGACGCGCGTACGTAAACGATTCGAACGCCGCGCAAAAACAAGAGGCGCGTCCTATTTCGGCTATTTAGCTCGGCTTTGGTACAGTTTGTCAGCTGGGATTGCGCGCGGGAACGAAACGGAGACGCGACGAGCGACTCCTCTTCCGCGCACGCGCGAGAGAGTCCCGCGGATAAGAGGCGGGAAAGAGAGAGAGAGGGGAGGACGATGCAGGTCGTCCCGAAGAGACAGGTCCTCTCTCTCTCTCTCGTTCTCTCTGCGCAGTACGGGAGGGCCGCATTCCAGACTCTCTCGACCGTCGAACGAGGGCCATAGAGCACAGCAACCAACGGGGCGCGCGATCGTTGCTCCGAAAATCTCGCGGTTGAGAGCCACGCACCACGTGTGTTTACACGCGGCGCCCGGTTGAAAACCGCTGACGCGTTCCGGCTGTACGTACTTACGTAAGAAAGCGCTGTGCTCTATAATTCCTCGGTTCCTAGCGCGAGCGGGAAACTTGCGCGCGATTGAGGAGTCGTTGACTCGCGCGCGCGCCTCGATTACATTAAAATGGTATAGAGAGCCAGCTTCGAAATTAATTATTACGCGGACGTTCGCTTTTCGATTTGTACGCGACCTTCGGGCGAGAGGAGAAGAAGAAGAAAAAGATGCGTTTATTTAGTAGGTTCTAAGACCGGGTGTCGCCTAAGAGCACAAAGAGAGAGGCGAAAATAACGATAATATGTAACGAATGATATAATGGTCAGCAAAAATAAGTGTAGGTAGTTAAAAAGTAGGTGAAGATAAGTAAAAATAAGTGAAAGATTATAGTAAAGGGCGATAGGAAGAGCAAAAATAGGTAAAAGTGAAAATAAATAAAGGTAAAAATAAGTAGAAGTGAAAGTTGAAGTAAAGACAAATAAACGTAAGGATAATTAACAGTAGCAACGAAAACTAACGATAATATGGCGAATAAAATTATTAAAATTTGAAATAAGTAAAGGTAAAAATAAGTAACAATAATAGGAGAAAGAAATAGTAACAGTAAAACAAGTGAATGGAGAAGTAAGTAAAAGTAAGTACGTAAAAGTAAAAAGAAGCAAAAGTAAAAAAATACGCAGAAGTACAAATAAGTAAGAGTAAAAAGAAGATCGAATAAAAATAGAGGGGAATATGAAGAATAGTAGAAACGAAAATAATAATAAAAACTAAGCAGACAAGGCCTCCGCGCAACAGTCAAGCACGCAGCCGCACACGAAAAAAAAAAACGAAGCGAGGGTGCTTCGCGGATCTCCAACGGCAATCTCGATTCCATAGATTAGATGCAACCACGGTAAAAGATTTGTGAGACAGAGAGAGCGCGGGAGAAAGGGAGAGACGTCCGCGTGCGCCGATAAGTCTACGTGCGATTGCCCCGCGCGTAGAAATTTAAATATCCGTCTTTTCGCCCGCGAAAAGTCCAAGCAAAAGTAATCTCGCGGCGGCTGCACGACTATATGTGGCATTTCCCGCGCGCCACCCGCTCCGCGTAAACCGTTTTACGCACGCCCAGCGCAAGTGCGCGTTCGGGAAGCAGATGTCTCGCGGGCGAGTGAAAAAATGAATGCTCGCGCTAGAGTTGCCTAGAACAAAGGGAGAGAAGAAGTAGGGAGAGCCCCGAGGCGTACATCGTGTCTCGCGGTACGGCGGCGTTACGAAGCGCGCGCGCGCGCTTACGCGCAAGGCGAGCGCGCGTTTATTCGCCCGCATCGCGAACGCGGAATTCTGCCGAAAGTATTCGAAGACGAGCAGTTTCTTCGTTACGTATATGTATGTGCGCGCACTGAGCGTGCGAGAGTGTTTCGGCCACGGGCACGTTCTCGGAAGTCCTGGTTGCTCGCGTCCGACTCGTCGGAAGCGGAGAAAAGAGGGAATATGCCGCGCTCCTCGCCGGTCATTTGCATTCGCGTCGCGCGTGGGACGACGGGATATCGGGAGCTCTTCGAGTACCACGCCGCGCGACGCGGACGTTACTTCGATACGCGTCGAGAATCGCGCGCGCAGGTATACATCCGTGTACACGTGGTCCAAGCTCGAAGTGCGACACGCCTCCGTTGAATTTCTTTATTGCGTAATTTTTTCGCGATGGCCTCCATGTAGGCAAGGCCACCATGGTACATCGGGAGTTACGCGCGCGCTCGGCACATAACCGCGTGGACATTCAAATGTAGAAATCCCCCGTTCGAGTGTTTGCAAGCGGTTTCAATGTGCGTTAACCGCCGGCGAACCGTCGTTCTGACGCAGAAAGGGATCACCAACACCTCGGCGGAATTTCGACGCCTGGATTTCTACACGTACCGGCTCCGCGCGTATGTTGAGTTCGCGCCGTACGTACGTACATCGAGTCGGATTGGTGATATCGGCGAAAGAAAAAAAAAAAAAAAGGAACAGAGTCATCGTGACTCCGCGATCTGTTTTTTCGAATCCAAACGGGCGTCGCTGCGCGGCATTCGATCGAGCGACGCCCCCGATACACGTGGCGTTGTGTCGCCCTCTTCTTCCAACGCTCGCCTCCCGTTCCGTTCCTTCAGAAGTACGAAAATATCGCGCGGTTAACGTGTTTGTCGGTTTGAAACTGATAAAGAAAAAGGAAAAAGATCCACGATACCTCCGCGGGGCAGGACCGCTCGCTCGGTGCGCGATCGAAGAAGGAGGCGCACGTCGCGAAGGTCAGAATAAGCGATGCCGAGAGAAGAGAACGCCGATCCGAAGAGGTCGATTCCGCGTCCGCACCTACTTCGCTATCGGGGCGCGCGCGAGAGGGCACCCACAGAGGCGGTCATTCACAATCCTCGCTTCTCGGAACAGAATCTCTTTGTGCGGGCAGAATTAGCAGAAGCGTTTCCTGTACCGCGCGCGCGCGCGCGCGGCAGGGCGGGACAAAAAATTCCTGCATGCGATTATACCTCTCGCGCGAGAAACTCGCCCGGCACTCTTCCTCGTCTTCTTCTTCTTCCTCCTCCGTCTCCGTTACCGCGATGCGCGTGTCGCATTTCCAACTACAAAGTGTCCCACGTCTCGCGACGCGAGTCGAAAGAGAAGAAGGAAACTGCGGCGCGCCACCTACGCGCGCGTGCGCGAGGAGAGTCGATAAACACCGTCTCTCTCGAATTCAACGCGCCGCAGTCCCCGAGAGCGTGCTGCGGCGACGTCGCCAGGAGAGGGACGCGCGCGCGCGCGGCAGCTGGCCCGTTTGAACCCTCCGTGCGCGCGGCGCGACTTCGGGGCACAGACGCAGGCGAGCGCGCCCACACGCGTGCGTGCGTGCGTGCGTGTGTGCCGCCGCGCGTCTCTCTGTTTGTCCTTCCGTCCTCACTCGGTTGCTATGCGGGGCCGCGGCCTGACGTCACTCGTATCTCCTCCCAAGGGGCAATTTAATATTGATAAGTAGAAGTGTTAAATTGGCGACCTCGAGGGAGCGGGGTGCGGAGGGGTGGAGGGACGGGAGGAAGGAAGATAGGACCGGTTTAACTGGAGCACATCCTAGGGCTCATCGAAAGGAGTGTACATCAAACTGCCGGCCGAAGACGAGCGGCCTCGTCACGTGCCGATAACACGACGGGGGTCGCGTGCACGTATCCGATCCGCGCGCGTTTCAGAGCGGATGCGAATTGTCGCGGGGGGAAAAAACGTCGCCGGCTGCGAGACTCTTGGAGAAATGCGTATGGTTGAGGGGGAACGGGAAGGGGGGCACGACAGAGCCAGAAATATCGCCGTATCTGGTAAATATTTTATTCGGGGTGGGAGTGTGTTTCCCGTATTCTCGAGCGAGGAGGAATGTTCGACGCAATTTTTTGTCTCGCACTTTTTGCAAGCGAAACGAAAGGAAGATATCTTAAAGAAATTATACTCGTTAATATCAGCTTAAAAGTTAAACTGGAATTAATATCTCACAGGAAGCGAATGAACAGCGAGAACCAGTTTGCATGCAAATTCGAATCGGAATCGATGCTCGTACCGAGTTCGTCACTTTTGGTTTCATAATTCTGCGATTAAATTCGCGGTCGACGAGTTCGAAAAAGCTCCGCGTATGTCGATCTCTATCAATTCGTATTGCCAGTCCGCTTCGAAGTCGTCGGCGCGTCGAGCGAACAATGGGGACACTTCGCGACCCCCTCGCGATATAGAATTTCACGAAAAATCGATCCCGGCGACGGGATTCGTTTTACCGCGCCGAGAAATTAAGCCTTTCGAATTTTGTTACGGTACCCGGCCACCGTGACGCGCCTTCGACGTGTAAACGTATACCCGCGCGAGTGTTTCTCGGGTGGTTATTCCGCCCCCGGGAGAGAAAGCCGACCCTTCCGCACTCCCCCGTCTCTTGCGGGACACACTATACGTCCTCGGGACATCGGATAGGTACGTGCACTCGCTTAGCTAATCACCGGGAAAAATGATCGAGGGTCCTAAATTTTCGAAGAACCATTTTCGACGTCTGAAAGCCGAGCTGTTTCTCGATACGATCGATATTACGAGTTATTCTTTAAATCTTGTAAAAAAAATACGACGGTCAGTCAAAAGTTTACAAGGAAAAATTAAGAATTTTGCCGCGACGACGCAACGACGATTTTGCGCGTCTCCTTCGAAAGTAGGGCACTCGCCACCGTGCTGGACTGGTGTATATGTAGCTTCGCAAAGGGCGCGAATGCACCGCTGTAGCGAGACGTCCAACTGCATTGCCATTGCGCACCGCGCCTCTCTCCCTCTCCCTCTCCCTTTGAGAGAGATCGTCGGCAAAATTCCGATTCTTCGAGGAATCGGAGATCCTTTGAGGGAATATCTCGCGCGCCCGGAACAGGAGTCGTGGGATCCTCTTTTCACCCCGCTGTATACGCCGGGGTGGACGGCCTCTGTCCGCGCGCGCGTTTCGGGGTTGCTACTCTCTGGGAGGGACCGGTGCGCCGCGCGCGCGCGCGGTTTCTCTACGCGTGCCACGTGTCTCGCCACCTGTCTCGACCAAGGCGTTCGATAAATAAAAAAAAAAGTAGGAGGACTTCCGACCGAGAAATTGCATTTCAAGAGGAGCAGCCGGCGCGGCGCGTCGTCGACCCTGTGCCGTCTCTCGCGGGTCGTTGAAAAGCTTGTAGGCTGTGCTTTCACGCGCGCGGGGCGTTCAGCGAGCCGCTCGCGTGCGATCGCGCGGTGGAAGCGAGGAGGCGAGTACGATTGATTGAACGCGGGGATGATAAACGGCCGATACTGTTTTTTTATGAGGTCGTAACGCACTATTGCGGAGGATCGACGTGCTCTATTTCCGGCATATAAATCTGTACGGATACATTGCGAATTCATTGTCAAATTAATGTGATTACTTTGCGCGAGAAAGGGAAGGAGAGAGACGGGCGCCGTTTAATTCTTCGAGAGAGAAGATAGTTTCGGGAGAGTCAGCTTTGAGCGTCGTTCTTTCTCGCGCGCCTTTTCATTGCATGCAGATCTCATCGTCGGTACCGACAAAGGGAAGGCGCGCAACGCGAAGCGACCCGGTACAAAAATTCGATCGGACGAAAGTTCGCGGAGGCGAAAGCGGTGTTTGATTTTAACGACGTTCTTTTTTCCTCCATGCTTTTAATCGTTTTGAGCTTTAAACGACGGACTTCGGTAAGTTTGCTGAATTACATGTCCAGAAATGGACGCGTAAAGGTTTTCAGAGAACCAATACTGTTTTACATTGTAAATAATGTTGACTTTGAAACATAACTATCGTAGATCAATGAAACGCGAGAAAGAGAGCGTCGTTTTTCTGATACATATGCTGTAACGAGTAATAAAATGCATGTGCCCAGGAATTGCGTGATACATGCATTCCCGGTAAACGGAGGATGTGTCGTTACGTGGACAGAAAAATATCCTTTTTGCAGAAATTACTATTTACTATGTAGTAGCGGTCGCTTTGAAGATATCTTCTATCGAGGTTTGATAGACAAATTGGCCCTCGTTCCAATAGACTCGAGGCGCTAACGAGGGGACTTCGAAGATCGAGACCAGAGATACGAAGAGGCAAATTTGTCTCCTTCGAACTTAAGTTCTCGCGACTGTCAACTTTACCCGCGCTCGTGGAGAGAAAAAAAAGACGAACGGCCACAGCCTGTCCAGACCCCATTTTGCAAACAATCCGGATGACCTATCCAAGCGTTTACAATAATTGAACAATGCGTACGATCGCGATGAATTCCGTCGCTGATCCTTTCGTCGTCACCAAACGTCAATACGAGTACGAGATCAGACCACGTGCAAAAAATGTCTCGTCACCCTTCCGTCGCTGACGGACACGCGAGCGCACAAGGAAAACGACATATTAAATGCCCACTAACCTGGTTCGATAAAACTGCATGTCGCTCAGCGGTGCATCGCCTGCCAGCTTCAGTTTCCCCGAAGCGCCGAAGTAGTGATTTACCGATCGGATCCGCTGGTCCTAGCCACGTGTAGTCTCGCAAGACGAATCCAGTCGCTTTCACCCTTTACACCGCGTCGAGGGAACCTCTTTTCGCGATCCACGTTCAAGGACGAAATTGCGAGGCGACGCGAATTGACTGTCTTTGCAAGCGATCGATCACCCGCCTCGTTCGGCGTTTCCACGCACCTTCAGCGCAAAGTTATTTAATTTATTTACATAAAGGATCCTCCGGCTGGACCGACCGCGCGCCGGGGTGACTTTTCGCGAATGTCGTGAAACGCGGTGTGCTCACGCTAGCGTCATCTCTCAGACGTCGGCCGTATTTGCGAAACACGACGCGCCAACGTCGATTCGGATGAACCAACGTGCTCGCGTTCGCGCCAAAAGAACAGCTGATCGGGGACGGAGTTGATAATTTATTACGAAGTTTCCAAATGATCTGCCGTACGTTCGCGTAATTCGCGCGTGTCGTTACGATCTCGGAGTGACGCAATGAGGTTCAGGTGCAGAATGATCGATACGGCCGCGATGCGCGATTTCACCAGTGCGTAAAGCCCCAGAGCCCTCTCCCCCGATGGAGTAAATTTCAAGTACGTAATGAAAATTAACAATTCCAGACATCGTTAATACGATCTCGCGAATCTCGAAGCGCTGCGTCCTACGCTTGACGACGGACGAATTATGTTTCAACGTGGGGGACGATCGCACGCCTGTCGTTTGGGCGCAACTCACGCAAAGGCAATTCTTCGTCGAGTACTCGATGACGGGGGTGACTCAAGACGATAACGAGATTTATTTGGAGTTCGATCCGTCCATGCTCGCCAGGAGCATAAACTCGTTGAAAATGTCCGCGAAGAGCGCGAAGATCAAGCTGACGAACAAGCAGCAACCGTGCCTCACCATAGAAATCGAATTGCCTTCGCTTAGCACCGAGTCGAGACAGTGCATGCACGACGTACCCGTGCGAGTGATATCCCGAAGCGAGTGGGGCGAGTACAAAGCGCCGGATATTCCGGAATTCGATGTAATTCGCGTTTGTCGTACTAAAAATCGTTTTCTCTTAAAAATCTCGATTACATAAACCGATCTCGACGGCTTTAGGTCACGATAGATTTACCCCAGCTAAAGCACGTCCGTAACGTGGTGGACAGGATGCGAAACATGAGTCCTCAGTTGATACTGACAGCGGATAAAACGGGAATGCTAATTTTGAAAATCGATACGGATCACGCCACCGTCGCGACGCACTTTCAAGGATTAAAAGCCAAGATCGGCAGTCAAGCGGAGGACGAACAAGCTTCCGCCAGCGTCGACATTAAGAAATTCGGCATGTTTTTAGCGTGGGACATTATGCGTCCGGATAACGTCGAATGCAATATACTACACGAGAGAATGATCAATCTGTACCTGAATATAGAAGGGAGTCTTCAGATACGTCACTTCATTCCTGCGATCGCGTCGTAAAACGCACTGAAATAACGACGAAAATAAATGCTTCATCTCTTTTGGAAAATGTTTATTTTCTGTAGAATCGAATCCGTATATTAAATGTAAATTAAGGGTTTGGAAATGGTCGCTTGCTCGCGACGCACAACTCAATTATAAGCCAAATTGAAACTCCGTTCGTTCTCCTGTCTGAAGTTTTGATGCATCTGCTCGATCTGCTGTATCTTCTGGTTCAGTAAACTGGTGCGCTGATCCAACCACTGCAGGCTGTTCATGTGGGCGTTTAAAATCTTGCCGATTTGAACTATCGGATCGCTAGAGTCCTGAGTCCGATTAGCCTCGTTGAGGTGCTCGATGATCTCCTTCAGATCCTCCGACATTTGGTTCAATTGCGTGTGTAAACTCTCCGTCAGACGATAGGTGTAGTCGCGTTCGGGATCTGACACCGATAGCGACGCCAGTTCTTTTTCCAACGGTACCAGGCAATCCTGAAGTTCCTTCTGCTGGCCGACCTGTAAAAAACAACTCGAACGTTAACTTCAATCATCGATACATCTGATGGCATAATTAAAATAACTCCGTTCACCTACCACATAATCGAGCTCGTGCTCCAATTGCTGCTGTTCGAGTTTCACTCTCTCGACCTCTTCGTTTAGAATCGAGATTTTCTCCCCGTTCGCTATTAGCAGCTTATCCCAAGCGTTCACTTGCGTCGCTTGGTTGACGAACGCTTTCTCTTGTTCCTCTAATTCCAGAGTCCATTTGTTGATGGATTCTTCGAGTTGGCAAAAGTTAATGGCACCCGGCTGGCTACTCGTCGAAGAGCTCACTCTGCGAGAGAAATACAACGTTCGATATCGTTGGAAGACTATTGGAAATACGAATGCGCAATCGAGAGACTATTTGACTCGTACGTTGTAGCAGTGCCTAACGATGTTTGAGGGGTAGTCGTTGCCACCGCAGTCGAAACCGGTGCCGCCGTAGTTTTACCTAGTGAGAATCCGGTTGTGGACGTAGCAGGCACGGCAGCGCCTAGAGTCAATCCCGTGGTTGCCGAAGTAGTCGCAGGGCCGCCGAGAGAAAATCCTGTCGAAGGAACGGGAGTGCTCGTATTGAATGCGGTACTGGTCGTCACCGTAGTCGATCCACCTAGAGTAAAGCCCGTGCCGCCGGTCTGAGGTGTGGCCGTAGTTGTAGCGATACTAAATCCAGGTGGAGCGGTAGAAGCTGCGGTGAGACCGACTGAGCCGGGTAGGCCAGTGCTGGTAGCCGTTAGGCTCGGAAGTCCGAAAGACAAGCCGGTGCTTCCAGTACTGGCCGGAGTTACTCCACCCAGAGAGAAACCGGTGGAAGTAGCGGCCGCTTGAACGTTCCCAGTGCCGAATCCTGTGGCGGTTGTCGGGTTAGTGGCCGAGAAATTCAAAGCTGATGTCGTTGGAGTGGCAAAAGTCATTCCAGGGACGGTGGCAGCTGCTGCTGGAGTGCCAAAAGTCAAGCCAGTGCTCTGCGTATTCGCGGGAGTTCCGAATCCAGTTAATCCGAACGACAGACCGCCTGGTTTTACTTGAGAAGGGGCGGACGTCAGCGGAAAACCCGTTGATGCTGGTTTGCCGGCATCTCCGGCTCCCGCAAAGCCTTGAAATGAACGTGACGAGTGTAATAATGTTATATTTTACTATATGGATGATATAGGTAGCAAAGCGGAAAAAAAAAAGTCGAATATAGGAGGCAAACTAATAAAAAATTATCAACGTTAAAGTTAAATAATCAATAATTACCTCCAGGAGTTGAAGTATTCGTTCCCGGCGTCGCTCCAGTTTGCGTTTTCGATGCATCGAACGTAAAATTCATTTTTATTTAGTTCTTTAGTACACTTTTCTAACCTAAAACTCTTTGATTCGCCACGATTCGTAAGACCATAAAAAAACGTACAAAATGTATTCACAGTATTTTAACTAAATAACTTTTTAATTAAATTGTTGTTCAATTCTCACAGAACGATATTTCCATCGATGAGACGTTTTAGATACTGACTCGGCCAGCTGACATGCCGCCAGAAATCATTTGCGTCCGTTACGCGCACTGAACTCTTCGTTCAGTGGTTAGGCGCGCGTCCCACAATCCCGTGCGCTCGATACAAAATGCGCCAAGGCTAGATTAAAAATTTCAGTTAATTTATATTTAAATCAAGGGGACAAACGAGATATAAATATTCATAACTGAAACAGATTAACTTCTACAAATAGATAATACAGTCTTTCATTTCCAAAAATAATCTTTCTAAAATTCCATTCAACACGAATGAATTAATGAGAATGAATGAACGTCTAGATCTATCATAAAAATACTACTAACATAGGCGAATCTAGAATAAAAATGTTGGTGAAGGGGGGAGAATAAAAATAGGGAAATTAAGAACGATATTATTATAGATTTCTCATTGTTTATACCGTGCTTTTTTTATAGTCAGAACTCACCGACTATTACAATGATTATGATAATAAGATCAATTAATGTTTTATTACTACTGTAGTTTGATTACTGATTTAAATATTAATGCATGGTTCTAGAGTATTCTCGACACCGCGTATAGTATCAGTCACGAGATGCTGCGGCTCAGAGATCAGAGAAGGACCTACATGTATAACATACGAGAAAGAGAGAGAACCGATGCAACCAGGCAGTTAGTTACACACACGTCCCACGACGGTTCTGCGTCGAGTAGCTCGCTGCCTGGCTCGTACGCGCATTAATAACATTATTTGTACGTAAAGAAGACGAATTTTCTCATTGTTCCAGGCTCAAATGAATTTCATTCGTTGTATCATTAAACCTACGCGATTTAGACTTCGTACAATCTGTAAAATCAGTGAGACTCTTCGCGAAAAACCGGAGTTATTTACGTGCGTGTTATTATAGCCAGTGGGTGCTGTACACGTGGAAGGAACTGTTTGTACCCGGCGTATCTATTGTATAGAAGAGAACTATAGCCGACAGAACTATTGCTATATCGCGGGACTTCACGGAGCTACAGTGACATGAGGGCAAAGATAGGCGCTCCGAAAATTCGTTATTTCTGTCAGTGACTCGTTTATCGTGGACTCGACATGAAATCGCTCCGAAATTCTCTCGCATTCTTATCGATAGTTTGCATCGCGTGTGCTTCGTCTCCGGGCGCGCCTCCGAAATCAGCGCTCGTTATCGCCTTCGAAAATGAGTACGAGCTCTCTCTGCTCGCGAATACGCTGTCGGATCAGGGTATCGACACTGCGTTGATCGTTCCGTCCACAACAACGGATCTCTACGATCACCTGATCGAGGATGTGCGCGTTCATAAGCTACGCATGAATGGGAAAAAATCGGCACGTCGGGAGGTCGACGCGTTGGAAGCTTGCGAGAGCTTCTTGAGGGACGAGGAGGTCTTGAATGTGGTTCGGGAACTTCAACCGACCTTTGTCATTTTTCCGGCGATAAGGTGCGCAAGTGAGGCGAAATTTTTCAAATACATTCCATCCATTTAGAAAATATATTTTTCTTTCGAAGAATTCTCGCTTTCTCGATGTCTGAAAATCGATAGAATTTTTTTTTATTATACTTTTACGGAGGGGAATAAAATCACGATTATATCCCCAGGCACGACGGCTGCTTGTTGCCGTGGGTGAAATCGATTAAGTCGATCCCAGTGATATGGGCGCTGAGCCACGAGGACGAGCTCTATACGTTCCATCAGACGGGAGTGGCTCTGTCAATCCAAACCGGCGGTGTTTGGACGAGGCTGATGAAACTTCTCAATTTGAGATCCCTCTTGTCGAACGCCGAGAGCAATTACGCGATACCGGCTCTGCTTTTGGTCGCCAAGTACTTGCCGCAGGTAGAGGTCGATTTGGAAAATCTATATCAGGACGTTGATCTAGTTTTCTGGGGCGCCGATCCCGTATTGCGATCGAATTTCGTCTCTTTCACGCAACTATTTGTGGAGGTAAGTAATTTTACGCGAATCGCGTGGCACTTATAGAGAAGCCTCTAATTCCGTCGTTCCGCAGATCGGCTGCCATCACTGCAGAGGCTTTAATCCACTGCCTCCGGCTTTGCAAAAAGAATTAATCGAATACAGACTGGGCACGATCGCAGTTCTGCTGGACGGGGGTCACGCGAAATTGATCCGGGAATTGGCCCTGAACTTGCCGCAAGGCAGGCAGGGTCAGGCGGTCGTGTGGAAAAATTCGAATGTGACTTTTGGCGAGGAGAAGCCGGAAAATCTCTTCGTTCACGGCGACGTCGTACGCCAAGATATTATCGGTAAACGCGTTACTCTCTTCGCACCGCCTGCACGGTGTGAAATTTATAGGAAACGTCGTACGTGCTTACCTATACCGCCGCGCGTTCCTCTTCCGCAGGATGCGGCAGGACCAGGGTACTGCTCAGCCACTGCGCGGACACGGAGCTCCTGGAGGCGGCTTTTCACGGTACGCCGACAATCTGCTTCCCGAGAAACGAGCATGAGGCGAGCAACGAGCTCAGGGCGGTCGAATTGGGATTCGCGTACTCGACGAACGGCGACTTCGGCGTCGAGGCGATAACGAGCGCCGTGAAGCGCGTTCACGAGACCGCCGGTTATCGGGAAAACGCGCGAAAGGTATCGGTGGCGATTCGCGACAGGCCGAACCCCGTGACCGACAGAATCTTCTACTGGCTGGATTACGTGGCCAGGAACGTCGACAAGGACGAGAAGCTCCTCGCGGTCAGAAATCACAGCAAGTTCAATTACCGGCGTATGTTCAACGAGGATCTCTGGTTCCTCGTTGGGCTCTGCACGGGAATTATCCTGGGTTCCTTCCTGCCTCTGGCTTATTTCATCGCGAGGCGAATTCTCGCGGCTAATCGGGTGTCCACCGGTCAGCCGTCGAAACCTAAGAGGCGATAATTCGAATCGCGTAAATGTAAGAAGCTATCGTATCGCAGTGAATTGTTTCGCGCGTAAGTCGTAAACCGCAACGTGCATGACGTTCTGGAAAGAGAAACTGTAAAAAATCGATCTAACGGGGTACCGAAAATACGTCAAAGTGTTCGCTTTTGGGATTGTCACAAGAGATCGGACTGTTTATCGCTAGTAAATATCATCGAGATTCGGTATCCTCGGTTATTCGGACAATTTTCATATACTGTTTACAAATACACGTAGAGTACAAGGTCAGACATATACATATACAAATGTTACGAACTAAGAGAGAGGCTCCTACAGGGCCGATTAAGAGAGACGCAATCATACGAATTGATTTGGATGATCGTACGTCGTTAGAAAAAGCTAAAAATATGTATAATATTACATAATATATCGTGAAGAAAATAAATTACAATTTGTCAATACTGCGCTTTGTATATATTATATGAGGGAGGACCTACACGCTTATACATAATCTCTATTTATTTTTTTCTTGGCTAATCACATCGAGCAAGCGCAGGACTCGCCCTGCACCCTTGCGACGTACGGGATACGCGATTGCTACGTCGACTACTGGATTCCACGGTTGCTACTCGCCGTGGAATAAGGGGGGGGGGTAGTTGAGAGAGAGTCCTTTTTTTCTATAGGGAGAGACAAAGGGATCGGAAAGGGGACTGTGGAAGATTCGAGGGAAGGAGGACGTGCATTTCTCTGTAAGGGAAAACCACGGAGAAATCTCTTTCCTCGCGATCGAGTCGTCTACCGTAATCCGTTGCAGCTCGATCGGAGGTAGAGAGAATCGCGATGACGTACTGATAAATGCGAGGGATATCGCGGAGTGAGGAGCTCAATGGGAGGCGACACACGCGATTTCTTCCGTCGCTACGACTTCGACGGGTACGTTTCTTCAACGTGAGAATGCTTGGATCGAATCGTTAATATATACACGATAATTCGTAGTAAAAAAAGTATATGTACATTCATTGGCAGAATTATTTTCGATCGACTCCGAATTTATCGAAACTCCTTCGATCGGCAGTTCACCTCGAATCCGGTGTTCGAGTCGCCCGGGCGGGATAGTTGCCGCGAGGAATTATGGAATTTGAAACGCTGTTCAAGAGCGCCTCCGATTCGCCGCGACGGGACATCGTGGTTTCAGCTAGTCGCGTCTGTTTTTCTAGAATTTGAAAAACTCGTAATTGTTTTCTTGAAAAAGAGCACGGTGAGCGGCGAGGGAAGCTGCGAGGAATAAAGAAAAACATCCTTTCCCTGGAAACTTCTCCGGAGGGCGTTCCGAAATTCCATACTTTCTCGAGGAAACCTGGTTTAAGTCGCTTCGCGTCATTACAACTTACACGCTAAGAGAGCATTGGTATCCGTTTTTCGAGAGTAACACGTGTTTATACATCTCCTATCTATTCCTAAACCTTACTCGCGCCTTCTAATACGCGCGAGTGTGGCAGTACCTTTCGTGCGTGGCAGTCGCTCGGTTGCGCGGTTGCCTTCCACAGGCGCAGCGGCGGCGGCGGCTGCCGCGCCTGTTGAAGGCAACCGCGAAACCGAATTACTGCCATGTACAGAGGGTGTCACCTCGCACGGGTAGTTTATACTTCTGAGAGACGACAAAGAAAGGAAGCATTTGCTCGTCCGGCGCTGCACGCACGCACTCACGCACACACACATTCTCCTCGGGAATTATAAATTATAAATATATCTTCATCGCGCGTACGCAGCTGATATATATCTCGTAGCCTCTCGGTGGCGGCGCGCCTTATACGCCTATATTATCGCGTGTGCGTCGCAGTGGCTTCGCTGCGACGTCACCTGGAGTTAAATCACGTCGGTCGCGCTTGGCACGGTTTCAAGACGATGGACTCGAGGTGGATCCCCCCGTCGCTCGACGACCTCTTCGCCTTTCTCGAATTTTTGTCAATCGCGAAGAATCGCGGACGATCCGCGATATCCGTACCGATCTCTCGTTCGTACGTCGCGGTTCTGACGACGAAACGCGTCGGATCCACCTCGAGCGTACGCTTTTTTTCTTCCGGAACCCGGAGCTCTCTCTCTCTCTCTCTCACTCTCCCTCGCTCTCAGTTGCAGACGTATTCCTCGCGCGTCTGCCGACAGAACTCGCACTGGACTTGACAGCACCAGACGAATTTGCACTTACACTTCTCGGTGACGTCGCGCACCCGCGTCTGGTAGCCCCGGCCGCAGCAGAGCAACCGACATCCGTCCAGACCGAGGGACGTTCGATTGCACACCCTGCCGCGCGTTCCGGGAATGCCGAGTCTGCAACGAATCGCGACATAAATTCCTGTATGCTTCCTCGCGCGTTCTTTTTTTTTTCGATGCACGAGCAATTTTGCAATTTCCTGCCTCGTTGAGCGAATATCTTTCGAAGCGAACGGATACTACTCACGTGATATTTCGCTCGCAATAATCGGGACTGTCTTCGAGGTAGACCAGGTCCGTCTTGTTGGGCCGCTTCAGGTCCGGTCTCGCCGGTCTCAGCCTCGGCGGCCTCCTGCCGCCCCTCTGAGCCAGTCGAACCAGGGCGGCTCCCTCGTGAAGGGCCGCCAAAGCCGCCCCCGCCAGCCTGAACGCCGGGAGCTTTCGCCAGCAAACGCTCACGCTGCACGATCCCGACATTCCTGCAACGGAACAAACGATCGCGCTGTATCGGCCGTTTCTCAAGTGTCCCTCGACGACCGCTAAATGTCTCGAACGCGAGAGCTCACCGTGACACTTGCAAACTCGCTGCATCCTCGAGCGAATCGCCCGCCTTCCCGCCTCGCTATCGTGCTTCCTCATCAGCTGCCCGGCCAAGCTCCTGGGTCCGGCGTGGACGGCGTCTTTCGCCGACTCCTCGCCGCCCTCGGACCACTCGCGCGAAAACTTCTCGCCGAAGTGGATGTCCTGGAAGGCCGAGGAGGGGAGTAATGAGAATAAACCTCGGCTGTGTGTGCTCGAGATCCGACCTCTCGATGTGCCGGATAACACTGATCAACAGGATCGGGAAGGAAAAATGCGCGCGGAGAATCCCACGTATACAATGTATTACCGCCACGAAGAAGCGCGCGCTCCCGACGAATTTACGAGCGACAATTCGAGGAAAGGTAATTGCCGGGCGAGAAAGTGTCGTTAGGGGAATGTTCCCAGGGCAAACATTGTTATCCCGAAACCGGTCCCGATCCCGCGGGACTCTCGTTAAGGAATCTCGCGTTTCGACAAACAGACGACGTCGTCACCGCGGCGTTATACCTCGCCGGTTTGCATAGCCCTGCCCTCCGCGTGTGTCGCCGTCGTCGTCGTCAACGTCCGTCCTCCCTCACGCGCCGCTGACGCGAGCGCGTGTGTACGTCGGAGTCGCGTTGGTACGTGGATCCAGAGGGGAGGGTTGTTGCAACTTAACAAGCTTAGCCCCCTAAGCCCCTTGTAAGCTGGCAATGTCTACAAGGGGTCACCTGTTCACGCGAAGCGCATCCATTTACCTTTCGCGTTTCACCTTCCCGCAGAAAATACCTGTCCCTCTCGGAGGAGAAACCCGGAGGAGCGAGAGCGAGGTGGCGAAGGGGACGGAACTCGCGCGATCGATTGACTCGGCCAACATCGACACGCGCTCGTCGCTGCGGGGTCAGCTGTTTCGTGCGTGACGCGTTTTTTTTAAGGAGGTTCCATTGATAATATAATTAACGGAATGACTTTGACCAAATTCGGTAAATTGACAAATATAAATACCTATTTCACACCCATCGGTGAAATTTTTGCGATGATTCGCTAACTCGTATAAAACGTACGATATAAATAAATTAATGCCGGAGAGAGAAGCGATATATTCATTTCTTTTAATTCTGAATCGATAGATAAATATGATACCCTTTGGTAACATTTTTATGATGGTTTCTTAACCACACACACACATATACTTATTTTACATTTATTATATATAAGGTGATGAATCCTCAGAAAAATTCAAGCGGAGAATCCTGACACTCTCTCATATCTCTCGATTTATCGAATTTAATTAAAATCGCTCTGTTAATTCCGCTATCGATGGAACCGTTCTCCTCAAGTAAAGTTCTGTTTTGTCGGAAGACGGATGAAGGGCGTTTGACGAGGGAGGGGAGAGAGGAACCTCGTATACGCGCATCCATTGACACTCGCCTCGCTGCATCCGCCCCACTGCCAGTGATTCGGGTGTCGAGTCCTGACGCGATTGTCGCAGGAGCAATCGGTCAGCTCACCCTTGGAACAAGCCCTCGTTACGCTGTAAGCGACACCGGCTGCCGATATCGCGTAGACGAACGCCGCCTCCCGGCTGTCTGCAAGATAGAATGACGCTTTGTTGCTCGTTCTTGCTCCTTGGAGGAGGATTTCCGAGTGACGTCTTATTATTTTGGAGGATATTCGCTCCAATTAATCGCTGGTCCCGAGATATACTCACTGACGGACATGACGCCCCCGAAAATGTTCTCCGGCGTCTCCAGGCTCAGGGAACAGTTCCATCTCGCCGATCTGAACTGATGTTGGCACTCCTCTATGGCTAATCTTGCCCCGGCGCTGATAGCCTGCAAATAATTACGCATCCAAGTGACTCGCCCTGATAACGATTGATATCCTGACCTCGTCGACCGTGAGCGACAATTTCCCGATTTATTTTGAAGCAAAAACTTTAATTCGAAAGCGAAAACGCGTTCTTTGCATCGATATTAAACTTCGCCTCGAGTCGAGCGTACAATTTCGAAAGTACCGAGTACCGTCTTGACGACGTCCGAGATATCATTGCGCGATAAGAGCTCAAAGAGATCGCGGGATCGACGAAACGTCGCGCGCGACTGCCGAACAATTTTGGGAAGGCCTTCCGGCCGGAAGAGACCGGGAGGATTACTGACCTATAATTTCATCCCCCCTCGCCCCGCGATACCACGACGGACGTTCGGAACCAAACCGGTGCGCGACGACCGTCCCTCCTCTTTCGATTTGGTCATCCACATTTTACGCGCGGACGTATATTATGAATATTCATACGCAGTGGCCTTTTGTCGGCGCGACCGCGACGGTGGCGTCCACGAAAAGTCGGCGGGACACAAAGAAATCGAGCCGCGGTTCGAGTTTGTCTAGGCCGCCCCCCCTCGTGTGGGCGCTAGGGTCCCTCGCTCTCTCACAAGATTTACGCATTAG
This sequence comes from Xiphydria camelus, assembly GCA_963678675.1. Classification (NCBI taxonomy): domain Eukaryota; kingdom Metazoa; phylum Arthropoda; class Insecta; order Hymenoptera; family Xiphydriidae; genus Xiphydria; species Xiphydria camelus. The sequence continues at coordinate 34,750,836 of OY783192.1, read as the reverse complement.
GCAGAGTAAACGCGCGGTTTTGGAAACGTTTCGACGGGCGGGCGGCAGGGCGGGCGAAGGAGGAGGCAAGAAGGGGGCGCGCGTTGGCGTTTGAGTATACGGGAGGGGCAGAGATCTGTTGACCGACGAGACGTATTGCGTATACAGGATGGACGCTCCGGCTGAAGAGCGAGCTCAAAATCGATTATTTCGAAATCGACGGCAGATGTCGAGGGAAAGTTTCAATGAAAAATGTTCGTCTGTATTTTTACTGTAAAAAATCTGCTCTACATTTTTCGCATAGCTCCGCCGCGTTTTGAGATAATCGCGTTCGAAGTCGGGGGCGTCCATCCCACTCTTACCCCGGATATCATTTTCGAGGGATCTTTCGATCGAACGATCCGATTTCTCGCAACACACACACAAACACACACACACATCGTCGGAGTTTTATGATTCGCGAGCGCGGACGTGCAGAGCGAAAGAAAATGCGAGGGCGTAATACCTGCAGGACTGGTGGCGAACGAGAACAGATCCCCTGCTGTTTCGTCGTGAGATGGGGGCTCTTACAGTTTCTCTCCGCACTCGCCGGACCGATCACTCCTGCTCCGATCTGCGGCTGGCCGTCCGGGCCGATCTCCAGCGTCGCGACGCTCGATCGTGGATCGACGCCTAGGTACCTGTGCGCGGCGAAGGAAAGAGAGTCGATCAACGTCGAAGTCCGGCGATACGAGGTGTGCCGGACACCCGGTGAAACGCCTCTTCGAGACACTCGGCGCGGGCAATATTTAATAAGCGTGCAATCCAATCGTAAAAGGGGCTGGAAAGGTGTAGTACTGACGATAAATTCGTGGAGGGACGCGCGAGGGCAGAAGGGGGTCGTTAAATCGTAATAACACTCAGGTTGACCGACGGAAGAGTCGGAATCCCAGGCGCAACGAAACTACTCTGTAATTACGGCTGCAGGTATTCGGGTGGAAATTACAGTCGTGGAACAGGCGCGGGAGCCGGCGAGGAGGGAGGCTCCTCTCGATTGGGATTCAATGAAATACTCGACACCCTTTCGC